>PDNB01000152.1:0-72468 GCA_002573585.1 Helicocarpus griseus UAMH5409 | reverse complement strand
TTTTTTTTTTTTTTTTTTTTTTTTTTTTTTTTTTCTTTCTTTCTCCCAGGCCGTTTGCACTGAGTGAGCGGTGGAGTAATGAATGAAATGTCTCTCAGTCCCTCCAGGATGGGCGAGACCTGACTAGGTGTTTGTCGTGATGTATGTACACATACACAATATGAAGTGGCTAGGCTTGCTACTTGAGCGCGCCCATTCGATAAACTACATGTACATGTACCTCCTAAGGTACCGCCTAATGTGACAATAGGCTGCGGTGCGTTGATGGCCAGACGGAACAAGCTTGAATGTGAAAGCTGCTCTCCCAAAGGTTCCAAATTACCTTACATGTGCTGTACATAGATGTATTCCTTGTATGGCTTCGGTGTCGTTACGCGTGTATAGATAGGCCTCTTCAATTTATAATTTTGAATTTATTGTTATTATGTTGATGATAGTACGTGTAGTTAGCTCAGATAACTTCAGACAGGTAATTCATTAACTAGTTACGTCATTTTCTCCTCCGTCAGTCGCGTGGTCCACCACACGGAATCGGCCCGTCTTGAATGGGATAACCTTGGTTCAACGTCCAACCTTGCAGAAGACAGCGTAGAGGCTTGCTTTGATCTGTCAAAATCCACCGACTGCATGCGGCCGCCAGTAATTCTTTGGTCCTTTGACAGCCATCAAAAAGAAGTACGCGGATGTATGCTGAATGCGTGGCTGAAGGCGCGCACCTGCGCAAAAATGTATACAGAATGAAATGAAGTTTGATGAAAAGAAAATCACCGCATTCCGCAATGAAGAAAGCAACAGCAGGTAATCTCTGGTTCATCTTTCTTGCATTAACAAACAAACACATCAATAGTTAACATGTCACACAAGAAAGGGGTGGAGTTTCTCAACTTTATCTACTTTTCTCTTAGAGTTGCTTCTCTACCATTCTGCGATCGCTCAATCAAAACTAGGGCTCAAATCCATCACTTGTACTGTACATGTATGTAACCTGTTGCTTGACCAGATTACTTTCCACTCACCTTGGTCCTTTTTGCTTGAGTCAGTAACTTACAATTTTTCTTTCAATTTGTCTGCCTTCTTCCTGAACACAACTTCGAAGACATTACTTCTGCCAACTGCCAACTACCAACTAGCAGAGCAGCATTATGACAAGGAGTAAGAGAAGGCATTTATTAAGCAGCTGTCTCCAATAGAATTTAAAATCTAATTGAAGGTAGTATTTCAAGTTAGGTGGGTACCTCTATCAACCCGTGGTTACTATAATGGCAAGGGATCAAGCTTCATTGTCCAAGTTCTACAGAAGGTTGGTGCAAACCTTAAACAAATGTATGAAGAAGGTCTTCAAGTCACGTAAATGAGTCATTCTGCGACTTTTCCACTAACCTCAATCTGTTACTTGGAGTGTTACCAGTACATTTGCTCTTGGAAATTGGCATCCTCTTTCCCACTCGGCTCTTGTTCCGAGATAGAAAAATAGGTTTTAATTGATGGAAATGTAGTAGTTGTCTCTGGAGCCCCGATTTGCCGAGTGTCGGCTTCCTCTGATTCAGGCAGATTGTGAATGACAATGTTGACGTCCATCCACTATGCCTAACTGATAATATGAGACTCTGGAGTTTCAGGAAAACAGTTCCTTAACCGGGTAAAATCAGATGATATTGATCTGAATATAACAAAACATAGCTCTCAAACCCTCGAACAATCCAATAAGGAATCCATACGTGTATATACATCGCAAACGCCCATTTAATTTTTAACTTCACAGCTTAGAACCCTTCGAAGCCCGCTCCCACACTTCAACCCGCTTCGTCCCGCTTTCTTTTACCTTCAGCTCCTTCTCTGCCTCCAAATCCGCCTCCGCCTCGTCATCCTTGCATCGCTCCAGGATCGCATAAGTTTCTCTATACATCTCTCTTCTCAACTGTCCAAAAACGCCAGCGGCGGGCAACTCTGTCAGGTTCTTCTTCTCAATCAACGCCAGCACCTCATCGAGGCCACCAAGGCCATCGACAATGCCGTTTTCGAGCGCCTCCTTGCCGCTAAATCGGTGTCCCTCGAGCACTATGGATCGGAACGTGCGCTGATCTGTGATCTTTTGGCGGAAAATGGAGCACATTGCGGGTTTGAGTGCGGCGCCGAAGTGGACTTCATTGAGGCAGAGGAAGCCCTTGGAGGGGTTAAAGATGCGGTAGTCGTGGTACATGCCTGTCATAAAACCGCCGGCAAAGGCATGGCCGTTCATCAGGGCAACAGTGGGAAGGGGATAGCTGGAGATTTTGGATATATTTAGCAGAGGTCTTAAAGGCTACATCAAAAGAAGGAACAGAAAGCACTGCAATGCCAACTAACGTCAGAAGCCGCTTGAATAGCGCAAACAGATTGTTTTCGAAGAAACCCTTGGTCTCGATGGCCTTTTGAAGGTCCAGGCCGTTACTATAGAACTTCGGGATGGCGGAGGTGGTAACAACAACTCCGGGAGGGTACTTGAACTGGATGATGTCCAGAGCGAGGAGCATAGCCTGGCAGAAGTCTTCTGTCAAGCGGTTGTCCGGCGCAAAGTCGAAGGTCAATAGGTACACGGCCTTCTGCGGTTGGGTGCAGGTAACGACACCCTCCGGTTTCTGGACTGTATAGAGTGGAGAGGCCATGGTTGCAGGATGGGCGACCTGCGGAGGAAGTATGTGACTGCTAGAGTGAGTCGGTATTGAGCCTAGATGCGTATGTAAATTATTCCAAGTTCCCCATGAAGGGGCCAGGATCAAAGATATAAATGCCTTAGCGGCGGAACAGCTTCACATGCTGGTCAGTGGATAGAGGGCGTAGTGGAGTTTGGAAAGCTTCAGCCTTCGATCCATCATTGCAGCTGTCGGGTCAGTGGAGTAGAGTGGCTTGAGAGATTTTTCTATCTCTCTTAGCTAAACTGACTCAAGAACAAATGACACGGCATCATTTTTGACTGGTCTGATCTCTATACGAGGACAAGTATTGGCTTAATCAGGGTGGCTTGCTTGGGCCATGATACATGTAGCTGCTGTTATATACGATCTGACGTTGGAACTTTGGAGTCGCTCAGAATAGCCTCGGCTCATTGATGGCTACTCACGTGATTTATAGGCTAAGGTTGGCATCAGCTGCCTCAGGCCATCTTTGGAGCAACTTCAAATAAAGGAGTAAACTGAAGATGCACAGTCTCCCATCAGCAGCTGTTTCTACCCCCACTAAATACCTTTTTTTTGGCACTTCGATATGGAGGGGGACCCTTCGCCCAAGCGTGTGCGACGGAGTACCTGAAAATGTGAACCTCCTTGAATCCTTGAATTGCATCATACATGTACATGTACCATTTAACTGGGCTAACCCACCTCTCAGGTAGAAAGCGCATGTCCACTCATGATGATAATGAAGGGTCTGTAGCAAGAATAGAGTGCATTGAGCCTCTCTTGAAAGAATTGATTAAGGCTGAAAGACGTTTATGGCCGGCTGAAGGCTCCTTTGGATCAGAGGCTACAATTTCCCCGCCTTCAGGGACGGTTTTCTAAGTTCTGTCAAGCAAATTTCTTTGGGAAGGTCTAGCTTCTTAGGCAACATCAGTTACCCCTGTTCACTGGCATTGAGTGTTAGGGAGCTCTTCCTCTTGCCAACACCATGGTCTTTGCATGGCCCGGCCGCAAATATGCCGGATGCCAAACAGTCACTTGTCACGCTGCAATTACCATTGTCGCCAACACTACTGCTTGACTCTAGACACGGAAAATTCTCCTAGCACTATTCTAACGCCAAAAGATATATCACAGCTTCTCGAAACCGCTATCATGTCGAACATGGGTGCAGTGCATGTCGCAAACGCATTGCTACTATTCGCGCTATACGTGTAACGACTCCCTGCGAACTTCAGTATGCGGCTTCTAGAATATGAGATCGACAGGGCCATTGAAGTTTAAATAATATGCTTCACTGAGGTTGGGACGTACGAGGCGTTGTCCCTGGCGGAGTTTGGGGAAGCTTATCGCCGTCGGCCGAGCTGACCGAGCTGTCACACTAACCACATCGCGTATCGACAAATTGTCATTCTTTCGAACAACCAATCAGGGTCATCAATACAGATATCTTCGAGCTTGATGCTTGCACATTAGCTCATCTTCAGCACAGGCAACGGAGTGTTGACGACACTCATGCTGTGTATTCAGTTATCACCGTCCAGAACTAACAAACATGGCCAATTCATACCATCTCTTAAAAGTGATTGAAAACTTGGTCACTGAGGATGCCTCAGTGAGCAGTGAGGCAGGTTCACTATACTTCTAGTACAGGGCACCCTCGCTTGAAATTGAAGATGTGTTGAACCCAACTCTCCACATGCTGAAATTTAACAAATTCTCAAACACTCTGACAAACCTGGTCGCCTCGCGCATTCCTGCAGTCATATCTTTAGTATGGTGGATTTTTTGAGACCTATGGCTCGTCAGTCACCATCATGATACCATTTGGAACCAACTTTAATATCTAAACATAGATAAATCTCTGTTTTATTTGGCAAATTTCAAGTAAGTAAGGATTTTCATGTTCTTCGGGTCTCAGAACTTATTTACAAGAGTTGTTCTCATTTCTTTTTGAGGGAGGAATGTCTTTCGCATAGGAGTTGACTGTTCTCCCTCATCACATAATCTTTTTTTTCCTTTCTTTGCATGAGACTATCAGGCCCGTTTCTTTTATTCCTGTATTTAGAAATGATTTCTGGGTTTGATCAAGCATATCTTACTAAATTTACCCAATACCACGACCCTGCTTTACTGATCCCCATTTTCATACCATACAAGGATCACAGACCTAAATCGGTCGATGTCATTCTTTGTTATATGCATCCGGCCACTCCCCGGGTTTGTTGATTTCTCTCTGATGTTCATTTTACCACTTTCTATTAATTCCTCTTCTTCTGTCAATTATTGTGATCTTGTTGTTGACATTAAAATTCTACCCTACTCACTCATTCTTATACTGCTTCCCCACAAGCGTGCCACAAGCTAGTGAGACCAGAAAAATCTTAAACCGTTGGAGCTCTTATTCCAAGCAATCACAGAATGGGGAGCACTCAGGCAGAAGCCATCAAGGCCTCCTACAATTGTAATAGTTCCAATCAACGGCAAGAACTACTCCGCCTCCGCCAGGGTGGCCAATTATCAATCACTCAAGGTATTATACTCTGTAGTGATACAACCACTACATGTATACCTTTAAGCTAATACTACCTATTGCCTTAGATCCCAATAAACGTACAGCCATCTTCCAGGGTAGTTCCGGGGCGAGTGCTTCCCCATTTTCCGCTCATCTTCAACCTCTCCAAACGAAAATTGATAACACCACCGCTCATCGTGCAAAGACCAGTCCCGCGGGCAAATCAACCCGAGGCCGCTTTAGTGACCCCGAAATTTGAAGCATGTATTATGATGATAACGCCGATTTGCGAAAAGATGAATTTGGGTTTTGTCTCACGCCTCGCTGTCCTGTCAGACGCGAGCGCATCAGAGGTGGCTTTTCCGTAACTGAGAGAGTCCATGGGCCAAACGATAGATACCCCTTTTGCGACCGCGAGTTCTTCCTCCATTGCCAAACCCATATCATCGCAGCTTTGGCTTCCCGCCTTCAAGCCCGGAAGTTGCTGTGGAGACTTGGATCGGACATGGACATACTCGTTCGTGCCGTCGATCCCAATAACGGGCATAACCGTGACGTAGTGTTGCTGCAGACTCGTGGTGAGCTTGCAGCTGAACCGTGCCAAAGTTGCCGCGAGAATAAAGGACCGTTTGTTGGCTGCGTCATTGCTCCCTTGGACGATAAAGGGTATCGCCAAGGCCATGGTGCCTGCAGCAATTGCCAATGGAGAGGTCAAGGATATTTGTGCTCTTTCAGTAAATATTGAGTTGAGAGTCCCAGAATGCGATTGAAAGCTAATAGCTCTGGGGGGCAATCATCACCGTGTAGCGTCTGAAGAAAGCTCTTCCCTTTCCGAGACCGAAACCATTGCTCAACCTGATTCATTCGGCGATACACAGACGAATTTCAAGCCTACTAGCCGTCTTACTCACTCAGTCGCGTTGCATTCCGACAGTGAACATCCTGTCAATGCAGGGCCGTCTATCGCCAATCAATCTGATGCTAGATGCAGCATTGATATTTCTTCGTCCGGTGCAATCCCCTCCTCTACTCCAGCGCAACCCATCTTGAGTAGTAGAACCCACGGCCGAACCTCTAGTCATCAGTATTTTCGAATTCCGGATCATCTTCCTCGTAATGATGTGGGGGAACTAAAACGTGCTGCCACAGAGCTGGCCACCTGTTACGCCCCCTCCACCACGTGACTATATATCACGTGGTAACGTGTATTAGATAGCGGCCTCAGCGGCCTCAGCGGCCTTCATGCTTTAGAGAATCAACCTTTTCTCGCTTCTAAAAGTAGTCTCCTGCCATATCCATGATACCACCTGCCTCGAGATTGTCACCAAACGGCGAGATCGACTACTGGAGCTTGAGAATGAGGAATGGTAGATTGGAGATGGTTGCTCTTTTTTCCGCGTACGCAGTATGGAAAAATAAAAGGAAGGATGAGGACAAGTCTGTTCTACTTTCCAGAAAGCGGCACCCTTATACATTCCGACACTTCAATGAGTCGGTCGACGAATATTGTTTTTTTTTACATCTGCTTTCGTGATTTTTGATTGGCTTTTCCTTTTCGGGCATGTTGTTTACTTCTAGCCCGATCGGGTAATAAGACAGGCAGCTTGGGAATTTACTAGTAATAAGCGTTTGTTTTCGTTCTTAACAGTTTCACAATAATAGCGAATTATTTTGAATTAAACTTATTATTTCGTGGTATTGTTCAAGGAATTTGTTGCTATTCGGAAGGTTCTTCAATTGCTTGCAAAGCGAAAAGTGATCTATCCAAAAGACCCTTTTCTCCACTCTCTAGGCGCGAGAGCAGAAGGAAACGCGTCCAGCATCGACCGCCCAACGAAACAAAACGTCTCGCAGTCCTTCTTTTTGAAGACAGACAATGACTATTTGAAAGACGCGTTGGTTTCTGTTTTTATTATTCGTTCGTACTCGGCCCCGCTTTCAACGGCTTTGTTTTATCTCTCCCCGATTGGGGCGCTCGCCTATCTACACAGATATATATCCAGTAGTTCGCCACGCTTTGATAACCACACTGCTGCCTAATTTGTTCTTTGCGACTTTCCCCAATTGCTTGCTATTTGGTCTTCAGGTTATCCTGAAAATAACACGCAAGAATCGGGCCGTTGTTTATTCATTAAGTACTGAGAGTGGCCGTTGGCGCGTCGCGGTGATAGGAATCAGAGGGTGTTCTTGAGATCCAGGTGAGCGAGACGACGAGATCTTTTTATGGCCTATCTTATATTATTCTACTCCCAATTGAATGGCTGGCTGTTTGCGATTGTCGCATTCGACATTCTTACAGTTTCAAAAACATGATGTTTCTTGTTTCATGAGTTTCTTCCATCACAAACCTACGCAGTATGCCAGCACTTTCATAGGAAGTAATATTTTATGGTGATAGCAGGTGAGCTAACTTTGCGATATTAGATGTGTGTGGATTTGCCCTGTCAGTACAGTGTTAACTGCCACAGCTAGACATGACAATGGCTGCCAGAAACAAGAGGACAGCCAACGAACTTGATGACATCTCGTACACGCCAGTGTCTGAACAGAGCAGTAGCATACAGAGAGAGAGAGGAGCTTCCACCAGATACATTTCATCCTCCTGCCCTTCTTTAACTGAACCTCGGACACCTTCTAGAAGAATGAAGGTTGCCAAAAAAGTTCGGTTTTCTGATCCTGGACCACCAGTAGAAAGACTATCCGGCAATACAGAAGGCAGTTTGTCGACAGGCCTAACCCCAGCAATCAAACGGACGAGAATAATATCACAAGATTCTCCATCCTCCAAAGAATCCAGCGCCAAAAAGACACGTCGTCGTCGATCGGAACCGATCCCGCGGAGCGACAATGATGGGGTGAAATATGAACTGCCGGAGCTGCCAAATGAGGCCCAGACATTCCAATTTTTGTCCTGTAGCGCGATTCTTGATTCCAGAACTAGACGGCGCATTGCGCGGTTTGGACTTAGTGAAGAAATGAATCACATCAACGAAAGGAAGAGGGAGAAGGAGAAAGAGGAAAGCGCCAAAGAAGAGGAATTGGCAAGGTTACGGCAGGAGTTGAGTGCCTTGAAAGATGTGAAGGTTGAAGCCCAGGGTGATAGCGTACCTCGGACGCCAGAAAGAGTTCGCGAGCTTGCCTTGGCAAGGCAGAGGATTGAGGATTTAGAGGCACTATTGAGGGGGTATGAGGAGTCTGCACGTTCGGGGGGCCCGTCTGGAAACCTAGACGAGGATGAAGATATGATATTCGTCGGCGACGATATAACGACGATGGACAGCGATATGCTCACCACTTCATCAAGCCCGATCGCTTCGCGACGTACCCCGAACCACCTATGCACATCGGATGCATCAACACAAGTTACCCTTTTAGATAGAGAGCAACAAGCAGAGAACAACTCTCTGAATGCCAGACTCCACAACATGAGGCAAGAAAAGCGCGCTCTTTTTAAAGAATGGCGCTCACTCGTCGGCCCTACTGAAGCAGGTACAAGCGGTGGAGCTCAAACGGGCAGCGATTCAAACCGTTCAGCTTCACCGCCACCAAATTTCCTACCTCAAGTAGTCACTACGCTACGAAAGGCTATATCTCGGGAATCTAGGGCACTCAAGACTCTCGAAAACGTAGCCAAGGACCTCTCCGGCCACGGTTTTGATGGTACAAGTGCATCTGAGATACTTTCGAACATGGGACTACGGTTTCGGGAAGCCAGGATTGAGCTTGAACGAGCTGTACCCGGTGAAACGGCGAATGGCAATTTATCGAACTGGAAAGAGATCATTGACGCGCTTATTGGGCGGATTAATACTCTAGTTCAAGATCTCGCGTCAACGCAGGAGCAAGTCGCTGGATGCGAAAACCGTGAAGCAGCATTGCGAAACCAATTTAATAAAACACTGCATCGTTTGGAGCAAGCAAACAAGAATAACAAGGGTCTCGAAGAAGCCAGTGACTCAATGGCAGGAGACTTGATGCATATTCGAATGAAGATGCAGAAGTTGGAGCAGGAGATCGGTGTTCTGGAAACGGACAAAGGCCGCCTCAACAATGCGATTGAAAGATACAGAGCCGACCTTAAGATCCTAGAAGACCTGAATATGAAACTGGAGGATGACACCATTGCCTCTATGCAGAAAATTGATGAGCTCGAAAGTGCGAATCAAGCCCTGCACGAAGAGAACGGGCGTTCGAAACAGCAAATCAGTGACCTCAATAAAGACCTTCTCAATCAGCAAAGCATTCGTGAGGAAATGCAAAAGCTCCTCGACCAGCGCAGCGCAGAGCTATTATCACTCGAGTCAAAGATTCAACATCTGCAGTCGGAACACGAACAGGCCATGGCTTCCCAATCCCACAGTCACGCGAAACAACTGGGCGCAATAAACGTCCGCGTCTCCTTACTTACCAATGCACTAAATGAAGCCCAGTCAGAGGTCAAAACGCTTCGTGTCGATAAGGCACGCCTACAGTCCCGTTTGAACTCTCTACAGCAACTGTTTTCGCGGGAGACTATCCATGCCGCGCGCGAAAGAGCCAGCGCCACTGCCAGGGAACTCATGGAGTGGGAACAGGAGATGTCTGCTTTGTATGGTGGTGGCGCGGTTGATTCCCCTAGGAACCAGCAAAATAGCGAACGAGATAATGCCCGGTACGGATCTAATACTGATGCCGGAAGTGGCAGCAACAGCAATGGAAGCAAAAACAGAGATGGCTTTGCACCTATCGGGAGTGAACCGATTACTCCGTCGTGTGACAGATTCGTGAATGTCGAGGTGCAGAGAGGAAAGAAACGGAGAAGACGGCCGGATTCGGGGATTGAAATCTTGGAAGAGGAGGATGAAGATGGCGAACATGGGTTTCAAGATTCCGGCCTCGCGGATAGATCGTAAGATGTTTGCGAACCCGCGGAGTTACGTTGTTTGATCTTGGATGTTTCTTTTTTTGTCGTCTTTTCTGGAGTTGGATTGGTTAGCGCTCCTTCAAATTCTCCTTTGTTGTAACTTTTGGTGAACCTGTTATATTGTATACTATATGGTAATATCTGCGATCTTTTCTATATACTATCTCTGAATATATGTTTGGAATATGGATTCTGTGAATAACCGCCGTTTTCAAATCTTCAGCGGTCATCTTGACTTCTGGCAAGCAAAGTTGTCTGGCAATATTCTGCACCTCTTCCTCTTATCGGACCCCACCGTCGCACTCGATTTCGTGCCATTCGTGGGCAGATATTCCGCTAGAAGATGGCATGCATTCAAGATCGGCGTTTCCCACCAACATGGGGTTTAGAACGATGAAGTTGAGGGGTGTCGTTACATCGCCTTCCCCTGAGCAGTGGACTCGACTCTGTGGAGAGATTTCAGGACCAGTCTCCCCAAACACAACCCCCTCCATCTCTCTCAAATCGTTCCAATGCTGTTGTTGTTGAAGCTGGCTAAACGCACTTTGTTGAAACACGAGAAACCGGTGGAGCGGGATTTTCAGGTCCAGCCACCGCCAAGTTACTCCGCAAGCCACGATACCCACATGCAAAGCTTGACACGGACGGCACGTTGCCCAAGTCGCGACCGTTGAGTTGTGGGTTTGGCAGACAGCAGCATCACCGACCACGTCGCTGAAGAATTGGCGCTGGGACTGTGACGGCACTAGACTCGGCTAGACTTTCAGTTACTCGTGTTTGGTTAACGGTTATCTCCAGCACGATAACCATGCAGGCAAGACAGCCGTGATTGATGCATTCGAAGGCGGGGATCAAAGCTCAGGCAGGGGTAAGATATCCTGCATAAGTTCTTGATAATGCTGCAGCCCAAGGTGCATAATTGTTACGTCTATTACGGTGCCTAGCATCCAGCACGCCAAGCGCATGCAATGGACAGGTTCCCTGTGGACCTCTCGTTCAATCGCTTGCTGTCTTGAAACCAGACCAGGGCTGCGATGTCTTGTTTAATGGTACTGTACCATAGCACCAGCCGAACCGCTGCTGCTCCCGCTCTTGTCCCAGGTTCCAACCGTGAAACATCTGCAATTTCTCGAGCGAAGGACGGCGTTTCAATCCGGCGTCGATCACTACCACTTCTCATACCTACTTCATGTCACTGTTTGTTACTTCACATGTGGAGAGGAATCCCTTCCCTTTCATGAACAGAGGGATTGCTACCGACATAGTAGCATCATGATGCCATTCGTTACGCTACTACCATGCCCGCTTAATGCGTTGAAAAAAGCATGATCGGCAGAGCTCATGCCGTCTATTTGGAAAAGGGCTCGTCAGGTTCGGGGGGCTCCGCATCGTCCCAACGCCGATGCGATCTTCAGGTTCCACCCATCCATGATCCAAGTGTGTCTACCCCTAGGTCCTGGGATGCCGAACCGCCCGCGGCTGTCTCCATGGGCGCATATAATAAGGTCTCTTACGTCCCCCGCTACGCTCATTTGAGTTCTCTTCTAATTGACAGGCGTCACCAGTCAAGGCAGTCCCTCGTCAAGGAAATAATTCTAAATAAACAAGATATGAAGCTTACTCTCGCTACCCTTGCCGCCACGGTAGGCGTTGCCAACGCCGCCGTTCAGGGCTTTGATATCTCCAACTGGCAAGAATCGGTTGACTTCGCAGGCGCCTATAGCTCCGGAGCTCGCTTCGTTATCATCAAGGTTTGTCCATCCATTCCCACCCTTTCAATAAGTCTATCACGTAAGACTAACATAACCCCATCAGGCCACCGAAGGCACCAACTACATCGACCCCTCCTTCAACAGCCACTACCAAGGCGCCACCGACGCGGGTCTAATCCGTGGCGGCTACCACTTCGCACACCCCGACTCTTCTAGCGGCGCAGAGCAAGCCTCCTATTTTCTCTCCCACGGCGGCGGCTGGAGCAATGACGGCATCACGCTCCCAGGCATGCTTGACATCGAAACCAACCCGAATGGTGACCAATGCTACGGACTCAGCGCGTCGTCAATGGTCGCCTGGATCCAGGAATTCGTCGATACTTACCAGGGCAAGACTGGCCGGTACCCGATGATCTACACCTCCCCCAGCTGGTGGCAGTCGTGCACGGGCGATAGCGGCGCATTTGCGGATACGTGCCCGTTGGTAATGGCGCGGTGGGCTTCGAGCCCTGGTACCCCGCCTGGTGGCTGGACTTATACTATCTGGCAGTATACTGACAAGTATGAGTTTGGTGGTGATGGGGATCTGTTCAATGGGGATGAAGCTGGCTTGAAGAAGTTGGCTACCGGTTAGATGGATTTGCTCTTGTGGTAGTGGTTTGTCCTTTTGGGGCATCAGTGAAGATGGGTGCGAAACTTGTATATATTATGTGCGATTTTTCCTTTCTCTCCCTGCCGGTTCTAAAGAATGTTGAGGACGATTATTTGTATGGGGTATATAAACTTCAACAATGATGATTATGAATGATTTGAGACCTATAACTAGTACACATGCGATTTCGCTATTGTTAAGTTTCACGAGTTAAAATCGAAAGGAGAAGAATACGTCCAGTTATATCTATCTGTGTACATGCATAGTCTATTATGCGAAGTGTGCTGCAGAGCGAGCTTACCCCTATTTCCAGGAGTCTGGCTGAATCATCATTGTGTCATCGCCCTTATCCAACATCAAAAGCACCCAATCCTCACCACCAACATATTCCTGGGGCCCTTCCATATTGGAGTTCGCTAAATAGCGTTTGTTGTTCGATCAAAAAACATATCAATGCTCTTTTTATACCAGGATAGGCGGGTTCCTGCAGCCTCCCTCACCTCCGTCATCATGGTTTCGATTTCCCGGATCTGAGATCTGATATCATCATCACTCATGATTATGATTCCTTGGAAGACGGGTCAATGGGAGAACCGCTTTTCTTATCTTCTTAAATACCAGGAGCAAGGGCAAGAATAAAATTAGACGGCTGTCTTTCTGCTAATTCATATCAGTATTGGATATCATAAGATCCCTTTGTATTGACCTACAACCTTCTCTGCTTCCATACAATACTCAGCCATTTACATCTCCATCCATAGCACAATAGACCGTTACATATATCCATACCATATATCAGCAGCAGACTCTTTACTCCTCCCGGTGGATCATGTCTTCCAAAGACCCCGACTACACTCTAACCGTCAACGCGGGTCCCTCCTACGACCGCTCAACCCACAAGCCAGTGGCCGTCAACTCCCCCGTCCCGCATCTCATAGACACACCACACGCAACCATCGACCTGCGCGTACGCATCCAAGACTTCACAGGTCCGCAAATCCTCCCTCCTCCCAGTTTTCCCCAAGCCTCCTGCGTGATTCAGCCCTATTCAACCCCTCCCTTCTAACAATTCAACAGGCCTCCCGGCCTCCTCCCCCCGCACCTCCCCCTACTTCACCCACCCCACACGCGCAAACGACCAATACTCCATCGCCATCTCCCTAATCCCTAAACACCCCGTGTCCGGCAGCGATCTCGTCTTCGGAAACGACTTTGACCACCCAATCCGCCACAACCTGCCCCCAGGCACCAACCAGGCCCTGAAGATCGTCCGCTGGTCCATCGACCCGGGTCTCGAGGGGGATGCGTATGCGGATAAGCCGTATCTGTACGGGCCCGCGCTGTCCAGTTGGAACTACTTGAGGGTTTGTGGGACGGGGAGTGGTGGGGTGGAGAAGGAGGAGGTTATTGAGGAGGGTGGGGAGGATGGGGGTGAGGAGGTTAGGAGGGAGCTGGGAGTGCCGGACGATGCGGCGGGGAGGAAGAGGTGGTTTTTGGATGAGGGGAGGAGGGGGGAGTGGGTGTTTGAGAGGGGGAGGCTGTATAAGGCTGATTTTGGGAACGGGTATTTGGGGTTCAATGGTTGGTTTAACGCTTTTTATTTTTATTTTTATTTTTCCCTTGGAGTGGATAATAGAGGGAGTTAGTTGTGTTGGACGAGGTCGGTTAGCTTTGGTTTGGATAATTGCTAACGAGCGGGAATAGATTTCTCACTCCGCCTCCCTGGCTTCCACATTCATGTTGCCAAGTATATTGATGAGAAGAACCATCAGCTCCGCTATGTGTTGAAGAATAAGCGCACGGGTGATGTGTACTTTGTTCTGACGTTTACACTGCTTTTGGATGAGTGTAGTTCGGGTGGTTGTAAGGGGGGAAATGATCATGATGGTCATGATGCCGACAATTCTAAGAATGATGATGATGAAGGCGTTGACTGATGGGCCTACTATGGTATAACAACTTTGGAGCTCACTTTTTTTAAGGTATCTTTTGGAACATAAAGCGGTGAATAATGTCATACATTAGGTCAGGTAGGCGTTTGTCTGGGGGAGAAAGATTGGAGTCATATGTCTACAGGACTGGAACATCTAGTACACTCCGGATTGACAGATATAAGGGATATCTTTGGCATACGATTATAACAATTCTTGCATGATCTAACGCTCAATGTTGATATCTATCTATATTTTATAACAACGACTTTTAGTCTGTTTCCCGCTTTTCTAGCCACTTCTCTCTCAGAAACAATCAATCCTGGGATCTTCATAATCGTACATTTACAATCTCCTCAACACATCCTCCAACACCTCACCCGTCGTCGCCTTACCGCCCATATCCGGCGACAAGAACTTGCCGGCATCCAAGTTGGCATCAACCGCCTTGTAAATCTTGGCCGCAGCACCCTCCTCGCCCAAGAACTCCAACATCAGCGCCACACTCCTCAGCGTTGCGATGGGGTTCGCAATCTGCTTGCCCTCGATATCCGGCGCGGAGCCATGGCACGGCTCACCAATGGCAAACCCATCGCCCACGTTGGCACTGGGCACCAGGCCCAGCGAGCCAACCAGGGCCGCAGCGCCGTCAGAGAGGATATCACCGTAGAGGTTGGGGGCGACAATTACGTCGTAGTAAGAAGGCTGGCGGAAGAGCTTGTACACCATAGAGTCAACGATTTGCTCCTCGACGGCGACCTTGTCGGCGAAGCGGGGCTGGGACAGGGCGCGGCGCGAGGCTTCGCGGAACAGGCCGTCGGTCTGGCTGAGCACGTTGGACTTGTGGGTAATGGTGACCATGGGCTTGGAGCGGGTTGGGTTGTCGCTTGTGTCGCGAATCTTTTGTCTGCGCAGGGCGATGTCGCCGGCCATGGTGGCAATGCGCAAAGAGGCGGACTCGGAAATTCGCTTGATGGCCTCGGCGACCTTGCCTGAGGGGGTCTCGTGGGTCTTTTCCTCCTTAACGTAGAGATCTTCAGTGTTCTCGCGGACGATGACGAGGTCGATTGGGGAGGAGCCAGAGGAGCCGGTAGTGGTCCGGACGGGGCGGACGTTGGCGTATAGGTCTAGCTTTTTGCGGAGGGCGACGATGGGGGAGGAGTAGCCGGTGACTTTGGTGCTAGGGGAGCTAGGGGTTGTTGTCAGCCAGACTGGTTTGTTTGTATGTAGAAGTGGGGGAAACTATGCCATATGGAGGGGCATTACCTGACAGCTCCAAACAGGGCGCCGTCACATTCCTTCTTGAGGATCTCGACGGTCTTGTCGGGGAGGGCGGTACCGGTCTTCTTGAAGGTGTCATAGCCGGCCTCGAGGTCGACGAAGGAGAATTTCAAACCCAGAGAGGCGGGGAGCGCTTCGAGTAGTCGTCGTCCGGCCTGTTTTCGCGTTTACTCAGTACAGTTGCCAGACAGTAGGACAACAACGGCCCCTATGTTTTCTCTTTCCCCGGTCCAATATACGGAGTCATAGAGGGAGATCGGAGCAGCATACCGGGATGACTTCCCTACCGATCCCGTCACCGGGGATGAGACCTATAGAGAACTTGTCAGCATAGTGTCCAGTTGTAAATTATGAATAATATAGAGGGCAATTGACCTATTCTCAGGGTTCTGGCAGCCATGTTGGTGTGCAAAGTTATGTTGTTGCTGGAATGTCACCAACAACTTCGGGATCTCCAAAACATTTGGCAGCTGGAGTCGGAGCTGGGGGGGGGGATTATGTAATAAATTACTAATTATTTCACGTGAAATTTGTCATGTGATCTGGTCGTATCAACATTATTCCGTGTTTATATTTTGCCCGTTGAGCCAGAGAAGAAATATAAAACAGCATCATCATCAATATACGGAGAAGATGGGTGTGGATTTGTTCTGCTCGGATAATTCTCTTCGTGATGGTATATTCCAAGCGTGGGGAATAATAACAGCGCTGATATACTCCACCAGGCCTTCATCTGAACTAGCCGAAACACCCAACTGGTTTCAGATGCAGCAGGGCATATATACACGGTGGACGGGCATTGCGAAGATGATGCGCAAGATATCCCGAGTATGTGCCTTTTCGGGGTGGACAGAGCATGGAAGCATACAGCCAGAGGACTACAGATACTGCAATAGGATCTCCCCAACGTCGGACATTAGCAGAGTTGATTGGTTGCTATTTAAATATATGCAGCAGGCCGGGATCATGTAACTTAACCTGCAGACGAGAGATGGCCGTTGATTTCTCGAAGCCTAAAGAACCAGATATCCAGAACTCCAGGAGGGATGTCTGTATAGAATGAATATCGTAAACTTCGTTGCCGTCGTAAAATAATGAATCAATCCAGACAAAGACATTGTTTTGTTTATACTTCAATTCGCTGTTGAGCCCCGTTTCTCCCATGTGACCCAGTAGCCCCTTATTATTTATTTATTATTATTATTATTATTTATTATTATTTATTCTATCCCGACTCACCCATCTCCACGCCGAAGAAGAGAAAAAGAAAAGGGAAAAGAAGAGAAATACAATCAGCAATCGATCCTTTTATTCTTTGACTGCGCTGGCTTGTTCTGGTTCCCTCCGTGGCTATTCCAGCTTGCTGTGTTCACCGTCAATCACGTTACCCCGTTCCCGTCCATCTTCCCTACGCGTTGTTCTCTTCTTCCTCTTCCTCTTCAACCTCAACCTCAACTCCAACTTCAACCCTCACCTCACCTCGCATATTCGCCTGTTTCACAATTCTTCCCTGCGTCTGCCGCAATCTGGCCGCACACCCAACCTCAATCCCTGACATATCCACCCATCCCTACATATCTACCGCCCAATTCGTCTCTTTCTCAACTCCCTTGCAGACACTCCTCTCACCTCCATCTGTCAATCTTCCTCTGCATGCGTTTTCTTCTCTGACCCCCATATCCGCCAGCATCTCCCCCATCTCCCGCCCCCCCGCACTGGCTGGCTGGCTGATTGATTGATTCCCTCCTGATCATTCACAATGTCGGACAGTCGGGCCCAGACTGGTGTCCGGAGCCTGCTGGCCCGATTCGAGAACAACAACAATAATAACAACTCATCCACTTCTCCCCCGTCCCGCGGCCGCTCGCCAATCGACTCTGACCGTCCCGGCTCTGTCCGTCCTCTTTCCAAGGTCAGAGCAAACTTTGTGGCCGTCGAGCGCACCGGTTCGCCTGGGGGTGCCCCCATGTGGGGATTGAGGAAGTCTACCGAATTGGACAATAGCAATAATATCCATAGCAACAATAACTCGCCTGGAAAGCTTACACGGACCACGTCTGGCGGCGTCGATGAGGTGGGCAGCCCCATGGAGAGGTCAGTGACCATGTCTTCGAACGATAGTGCAGATAAAGGTGGCATGATGGGCAAGTCCTTGGCTTCGTCCCCGGATGAGAATAATAAGAATAATAACGGGGTTCCTGCTGGCGGAAATGTCAATAGGCCTTGGGCTGCCAAGCTGCCGTCTCGACAGATGGACTCGCCTACACCTGGCAAACAATCTACTTCGAGTGACACTTTAACCACGGCTACTTCTGCGATTGAAGAAAAGCTGGAATCGGACAGGAAAGACTCCTCCCAGGGCGACTCTCAGGCAAAGGAGGAAACCCCAATGACTGCTACTCGTGTGAATGGGAAACCTACCGAGAAGGGTTCACCCAAGAAGACCACTGCATCTACCAAACCTCCCTCGCGTCCTTCCAATGTCGCTGTTGGCAAGAAGGCTTCAACGCCTGCTCCTCGAACTCCAAGGACACCTACTAACATTACATCGCAATCTAACGCCAAAACTACATCCCAGGATGCATCAACTAAGGAGACAGACCGGTCTAGAGCTACATCAAAACAACCCAGTCGAACTGCTGCCGCCAAACCTACGGCAAAACCCCAGCCATCCGCACCCGCTAGAGACAAAACCACGAAGCCGGCTTCCAATAACCCTCCCAGAAATAGTAGATCCCGTACAAGGTCGCCAACCCGTCCAATCCGTCTTCCGAACTCAATGGTAGCACCGACTGCATCTTCCGCTGCGAAATCAAACGATAGCCGCCCATCAAGTCAAGCTGGCACACACGCACCAAAGGTCGCCCGCAAACCCGCCACTACAAGACCTGATCCTAAAACAAGCACCTCAAGAGCTACAGCACCAACCACATCCGCTATGCGCAAGCAGCCCTCCCGAACCACGCTAGCTCCCCAGCAGAATACGGCCCACGACAGACCCCGGTCGCGCGTAAGCAATGTTGGCAACACTCGTCCAGCTGATGAATCCTTTTTAGCGAGAATGATGCGTCCTACTGCAAGCTCTGCCAGTAAGGCGCATGACAGGGTCGAGGTCAAAAGTCCTCCGAGAAGTTCTGGGCCTCCAAAGCCACGGAGAAGGAGTGGTGAAAGTGCTAGTAGCCATGTGAGCACAAGTACAAGCAGCCCACCCTCAAAGAAGATCGCAATGGCAGCTCAAGTGCCATCGAATGTCAACGCGGAATCTCAAAAGGAGCCGAAACCGGATGTCACTAAGGCTCAGGTCGAGCCTGAAGTTGTGGTTCAGGAACCCGAACCAAAACCAGCTCAGGAACCTAAATCCGTACCTGAACCGGAACCAACTGTTGCGGAACCCGCCCCGGAGCCGGAGGCTGAGCCTGAGCCTGTCGTTTCCAAACCTGCTGTTTCCCAGCCTGCTACTACTGAACCTGCTGCTGCTGAAGCTGCTGTCGCTGAACCTTCTACCACCGAACCCACGGTCGATGAGCCGGCTGTCGAAGCTGTTTCTGCCTCTTTGCCAGATATTGCAGAAGTGTCTATCGTCGAAGAGGATCCCACCAACATTCCATTGCCTGAAGACAACGAGGCTGTCGAGCTATGAGAGCTTCTCCGTCCCTAGCAGGAGTACGACACCATA
Source organism: Helicocarpus griseus UAMH5409 (assembly GCA_002573585.1). Lineage (NCBI taxonomy): Eukaryota > Fungi > Ascomycota > Eurotiomycetes > Onygenales > Ajellomycetaceae > Helicocarpus > Helicocarpus griseus. Next base: position 53,144 of record PDNB01000152.1, on the reverse strand, counting down.
CTACTTACCTACGTCTCACTTCTATATAGGTCCTTGCCATTACATCTTTCAACTCCGCTTCTCTTCGATCGAACCATCATCACCATATATCTATTTAACAGCAATTTTTTGTCGCTTTTCTTCAAGAATCATAGCCCATAGCCCCTGTTTTTCTGTCTTATCTGGTAGTTCGGATTATATTGTTTCCATTGTCCATCATTGGTTCACTTTGCATTACTCCTTGGCTTAACGCTTAAATATACGCAGTACGCCGCAACGAAAGCGTATGAAGGAGTACATTTTTGGCTTTTTTTGGCTTCAAATACATTCAATTCTTCATGTTATGTACCTTTCTTATTCCTACCATCTTGCCTATCTTGGTTTATCTGCTTTATATTCTATAATCCCGCAATCAACCACGGTAGTGTTGCTCGGCTCGCGTCTCAACTACTTGCGGAGATACCCATTTAAGCCCTTATGCTTTTTGGGTGCACTTTTACTTTCACCGTTCGATCATATCCAGCTCATGGACGTCTTTTCGTTCTTTTCTATTCTTGATTCCAATTCCATTTCGCAACTTCACATTTAACTATCTCTGCGTTTACAGCCATTTCCCCCATACGCTTTTCGTCTTTTTAATCCACGTTGTTTTTGACTTCTTCAATTTCGATTTGATATCTTCATACTAGCAGAATTATTATTAGGTAGTATATTATATTCATATATTTAAGACAGTATATTTCTTTGTCCTTGCGTATTCTACTTCACTATCTTTGTTTGCTCTTATGTTGGTGTCTTCAGCTACGAGCCTCTGTCGGCTTGATTGAACGCTACTTCGATCTTTTATAACAACTCTGACTTTTGTTATTATCTGGGCCAACTCCGCGGAGCGCTTTCAAAACGACAGATGCGCCCAGAAAGGCCGCCCAAGCTGACCATGGACGTTGTCAGGGACTCCACAGCGGACGAGCGCGGCTTCCCTTTTCCCCCAAGTCGATTCCAGTTTTCAAGATACTATTATGCGGATATCTCGTTTAAGCGACCCGAATATGACAATTATAATGCTGCAATCGTTGGGGCACCAGTGGGTTTACATGTAGGGAGAAGTGTTGTAAAAGGTTAAAGCAGCTTTGCCTGTCGTGTTGGGATTCACCCGGGCCTACGTCGACACTATCTTCTTTCCATTTGGGCCGTCCCCGTGCATGATGAGGTGGTCATGTCGTTTTTTTTGATAATCATGAGATCCCCGCCACATTCTATACTCCCTATTGGCTGGTCGACGGCTCTCCGCTGTCTGTTTTCCTTGTTACATAGCAACAGATTCATCCCAGTCAGTTCCGCAGAGAACCCAAGACCGGTGGTGGACGACATCTTGAAAATAGTAGGCTGGTGACGATAAGATGGCCACCATCTGGGAGTGAAGGGACGAACGAACAGTTTGGATAGTCCAGGTAACGCAAAACCCCGTTTGGGGGATAGAAACTGAAGTCCACAGATCGGTATAGTACTCTCTGAGTGGAAGCATGGAAGCAAGGAATTTTGCAGCGGTGGATGAGATACCTTAGCACCGTACCCCTACCACATAGCAAAAATATCCATATTCGTGAGAGAAAGAAAGTAAAAATAAAAATAGTAATTCGCTATGTGGTCTTCTCTTTTTGTCGCCCCCATAGGAATAATAAATAACAAAAATAAAGTACAATGCACATGGGAAGTCCATAGCCAGCAGTTGTGCAGGGGAAAAAAGAGAAGGACGAAAAAAATGATGATGAGAAGAGTGGGACTCGAACCCACGCAGGTTGCCCTACTACGAAGCCCGGCTGAATCTAGTGATTCTTGCCAAGACCTGAACGTAGCGCCATAACCACTCGGCCATCTTCCCGTTGTTGTTGAAAGGACTTGCCTCGAGGGTAATATGTAGCCAACCTGCCATTAAGCTTCGCACCACTTTTTATTTGCTTGAGCTTTCAATGACCGTACCGTGTATGCCGTGCACTTATTTCATTTTTCGTCGAGGGATATTGTAAAAGTGTAGATGTCTGATGCATTGTTTTTCTCTTTAGGGCTGGATCATACATAAGCTTTTAAACCCTGATCGTGTAAACTCTGAAAGCGCAGTTGCCCGGTGTGGCGGTTAATGCACTGACACGGATATATATATTTCGCCACCAAAGAAGACATGGAAAACAGCTTCAACCCACGTTCACGATCAAGCCTGCAATATACCATCTAGAACGTACAAAATCACTGGGAAATAAAGTCAGATCATCTACTGGTCATAAACTGCCATAACAGGCTTCATCGAGTAATTCTATTGGCACGCATATGCACATTAACCTATATAAAGAAAAAAAGACATCTCAATGCAAACAAGCCTGCATGTGTGCACCAGAAGAGCTCACTCCAGCTCCTAAGATATTCATAATGTTATCAAAATATAAACAGCCGAATAATCATGTTTCACCCCTTTCATCTAGGCAGCGTTATGCTTCAGCGCGAACAGACCTCTCTCGATGCTGTTCAGCACAATAACTCCGCTCTTGAAGTAAGGATACACACTCCATGTGCCGACAAATTCAACAACGCCACCCTGCGCATCATCCTCGGGATGGCAATCGAAGAAAGCAGCCTCCTTGAAGGCCTTGCCGGTCGGGTCCTCAGATACAGAGGAAACATCTACAATGCGCAAACCGGAGCCGTAGTTGGCCTGGTACGTGAGTCCATCGATGACATACTGGTTATGATCGATCGACTTGACGGGAGACTGGTAGAAGCCGGTGAAGCTGGGAGTGGCGAGGCTGGTAATGTTGACGATGTAGGTGGTGGTGTGGCCCGCCTCACCTGGGTTGGTGCCGTCGGACTCATCGAGCTCGTCGTCCAGAAGGAGGTACTCCATGTTCTCGTTGTTGGCGAGCCAACCCTGATGAGTGTAGGCGGCGCCCTCATAGGGGGTGGAGGAGATTTGGACGGGCTTGGCCTTGTCGGTTACATCGACGATGGTTAGGGCGTCCTCGTTGTAGTTGAAGCAGATTTCGCGGTCAAGGTATTGCTCATCTGGGCCGTTGTAGATGACGCATTGGGCTGCGCAGGGGCACCGGGTTAGATGATGATTATTCAAAAAGAGAGTTGAAAAAGCTGCTCACCATCATGGACGTATCCATCCTCACTGACGCAGCCAGGGGATGTGGGGTTGGCAGGGTCAGAAACATCGACCATGAACAGGCCACCCGCACATGGGGTGTCTCTCGCCGTGCCGACGGCATAGATCATCTTGGTCTCCTCATGCGCAACGATGTTGTGGGAGCTGCCAAAGCCATCGAACCACGCGGTGAGATCCTTGGAGATATCGAACGTGACTGGCTCGGTCACCTCTGCGAGCTGTATATTCCCCCCCATGTCAGCCTACCACTAACCCCGATAGAATGTAAATTACTTAATAGACACCTACCTTGCGCATATCGAAAATCTGCAGACCATGGCCCTCGGCTTCAGAGCCAATGTAGACATATCCGTCAATGACTTTCATGTCCCGCCAGGTGCTCGGCTCGGTCTGTGTGGGCAACCGGCCGAGATACTTGAGTTCTCCACCTTTCAAAACTTCAGCGAACGCAGTGCCGTCTGTCTGTCCAGCGGCGACAAATTCACGACCGTCATCGGAGCTCCAGCCTGCGCAGTTCGATGTTAGCGGGGCAACTACACTCCAAGGCTGCGCTTCAATTATCTGAATATAACGTACCCCAGATATCATTACCCTCCCGAGTTTTGCTTCCCAGATCCTCATGGCTCAGGAACGAAAGCAGGTCGATATTCGAGCAACCGTACTCGCCAGCCTTGCCGTCAACACACGGTTGTGGTTCCTTGATGGACTTGAATCGTCCGGCATCAAAGAAGCCGTCCTTGCGCAGCTTTTCTCGCGAAGAGAGCTTTAGGTCCATGAGACGCTGCATCTGCATCATGTTCTTCTGTTGGCGGGCGTTACTGCTTGCCTGGTCGGTAACAGCAGCAGCCAGGCCGGCCACCGCCAGGGGCGCGAGGAGGGAGAACTTCATGATGGGATAGTCGAGGTTAGGTCACTTTCTTTTTTGAGAACTGGAATAAACAGTGCAATAAATTCCCGAGAAGATGGAAACCAAGACCAAGAGGGCGGGAAGTCCAGCACATATTGCCGGACGAGAGCTTCCTTTTAAATTCGGGGTAATAAACAGCACAGCAATCACTGTGACCCACGCTTGCCTTTGATACCTCAAGGCTGTGACTTATGCCGCATTGCCGCCCCCCATGATTGGGGCTGACATGCCCGCTTATCACGACGACAGGGATGGTGCTCCTGAAGCTATGAGCAACAGCGTCTGTCCTAGCGAAACAAAGTAGTGACGATCACCAGTCGGGTAGTCGTAAGGACGAATCAACCAGACGGAAGTAGATAGCCAAGCAATTGGACCGGACCGTTGCCCTGAAAACGGAAAGGATTGGAAACTTCGTTGCTGGTAGCGCAATCACGTAGATACACTTCCAGAGTTTAAGGTAGGATTCCATTCTTCTTCGACCCTGGTATGGGATAAAGACCGATTACTCTGCATTTTCTCGAAGATGCTGCTCAGCTGCTGCCCCCGCGGCGGCGTCCGCTCCTGAGCCTAGTATCCCCGGGGTTTGTGATCATTAGTGGTGAAACATCGATCTTCCCCATATCGGGCTACTCCGGGGTGTGGTCATGACCGACTATCGGTGGAGCAGACACCACTCTGTGACTGTGTCATACTCGATGCTGTGCTCAATGTCCCTCGCCTGTATACGCAGCGCTCCGGAAAAGCAGTTGCCTGTTCGGAGACATATTGTTTCCTTCTCTTCGGCGAATGACTGATAGATTTGTACATGTACTTCATACTTACGTGTAGTAATTAATGCACCTGCTAGGAATATCGCTGTCGAGCGCACTGGCATTTTTGTCAACCAGCATTAAACGGAAACACATGGGATGGGGATTTCTTCATCATGCGGGAGGGCACAGCATGAATAGTAATAACCATGGATGAAACAAGGACCGGGCCAGCACGGGCTTTCCAGATAGCAGTGTAGCATTTCGCATGGGGAATTCGTGGAGACGCTTCTTGGGTGATAAGCACGCAACCAAGCATCAAGAGGCTGAGGCCATGCCAAGACGGGCCGAAGGCCCCTGTTTTAGAGTTTCGGTCGCACGCCAGACTCGCCAAGGCAAGACATCAGCGGCGCATGTGAGGAGGGGAGATGGATATGGTTTTTATTCTCCCACTGGCTGGTTGTTGTCTGAATTTATTGATTTTTATGGTGGTCGTGGTGGTTAGGGTAGCATGATCTGTGAGATCTGGCGACAGCGATGATCAATCTGTTAGATTATTGAGGGACAATGTTCTAGAATTTTTTTGACAACTTCGAACAGACATGATGATAGGCTGCTGACTAGATTCCCGACTTCGGAGAAACTCGATGGGTCAATGCCGGTGGAAACCATGTCGAGTAATGCAGAATAATTAGGGTGGAGAGCAAAGACCGCTGTTGAGTCTTGACAGTTCCCAACAACGACGCCGGGTACCCAGCATTCAAAACGAATCCTGGCCAGTTGTTTCTTCCCCGCATTTCTTTACTGCATGATATCCCGATGTTACGTCGTTTGGCAGGTGACAAGCTGAGGTTAGCAGCAACTCGACTCTCCCAAGGTTATCGATTTTAGTGAAGCGGGGATCGTAGAGATGCCCTTGGCAATGCAACGCGAACCCTTCGAGTCCTTGACATGCAGATTAAGGCAGACCGGAGAATCGGATTGAATGATTTATAGGTGGGCAAGGATGAAGACTGATTGGAAAAAAAAATGGCATAACCGTGACTGAAGGGAAGAAGAAATAGGATCCGAGAAGTCACGGGTGTTTTTATGACCATTCAGAGTACGGATATAGGGAACTTCCACTGCGCAAGGTCACTCTGAGAACTCGGAAAAAGTCGAATAATAACCGTACTGGACCCTTGAGTTTTCGACATAGGACGGATGATGACTACGCGCTCGGGGAAATACATACCAAACGGTATACGAACACCCTGCATGACCAAGCATCCACCCCCTTACCTTTTAACAGCCCGAACTTTGAGTATCCAACCACGCATCGAATTCCGAGAAGAAGATTATCGAAAGGATCTGTCAACACACTACAGCTATCGTGTAACCTCAGGCTTTCGTACCCCTTCACTTTGTTGCCATCTTTTCCTACTGTAAAGCCCCCGTGGTTTTCGCGGCTGAGCGCCCAAAGAATCATACTCGACCAATGTCTCGATAGACATTCGCATATCTGCGATTACAGTATGCGGCTCGCCGCGTGATGGACACGGAGAGCTGTTGACGATCATTTACTACCTTAAAGAATGTCAATTCTCTTTGGTATCCTCCGATACGTCGCGTCCAGCCGTCAAGTCCTCCTGGAGTAGTTCTTGGAAAATCGGGTTAGTTTGCGGTTGACTACCTTATATTCATTCCGGTTCAAAATGCAAGCACCACTTGAATAGCCGCCAGAAGATCCCGATGCCAATGCTTCGAACTCCGATGATGAAATGGGCTCGCGAACAAAAACTGTTCGTTGGCCCACGTCTCTACGCAAGTCTCAGAGATGGACGGATTCTGTGAGAGCATTGCACGCCTTAGTAAATTTCCGGTGCGCAAACCAGTATGACTGATCGCATATCACCCCAGGACCTACCTCTCGACCAAATCATCCAAGATGTCCAAACGGCTTATATCCCTTTTCCCGCAAGAAAGAAGATAGACATGGGTGTTATATAATTTTTGTAGGCATTCAATTGCAAATATTCAAATAAGGATGCTAAATGTGTATCCAAAAAGAGGACTTCAATAACGTAGTTCGTGTAATGCATAAGCGTATCATTAATTTCGTCAAATCGTGGTACTAAATATTGAGGATAAACGGAAATGGCAAAAAAAGAAGAGAAGAAGAAAATCGCATATAGATCCATAAACGAAAGATAGTAGAGAGGTGAATCAATGGCCGCATGACGATATAGCATGGAGCAGTGTGCCAAAAGAAAAGAGGGGTGTTCCGAGTTAACCTAAGTAAATCCGGGGGTGCGGGGGGAACGGAAACAATCCTGGTCGTATTGTAGGTACGCATATAATCGCACAATTTTCGTTAGAATTTCTGGTCAAGCTTCTTCAAAAACTTGCCAACCCCTCTCCCAAGCTGGGACGACTGTCTTTGAGCCATTTTAGTGTAATGGGCTGTGCCTTCAGCTTCAGTTGGCCGGTACACCTGGTGATGAACATCATACGGATTTGCGCTAGGGGCCGGTTGCTGTTGCTGCTGCTGCTGTGGGTGACCGTATGAGTAGTTCGAATAACCCCCGATCGGAGGCTGGGGAGGCGGGGGAGCTTGACCAGGATAACCACCTTGGTAATGCTGGTGGGCTGGGTTGTGTGGCGAAGGAGGGGGTGGGCCGAAGCTCTGCTGCCTGAATAGATGGGCATTCGGATCCTGTTGCGGCAGCCCTGGAGAGTACGGTACTTGACCTGGCCCAGCTGCTGGTGCCTGGATGGCACCTGCACTGGGGGGATAGGACAAATGAGCATTCGGATCCTGTTGCGGCAGCCCTGGAGAGTACGGTACCTGGCCTAACCCAGACGCTGGTGCTTGCGTAGCTGCCGGAGGAGGAGCATAGGCCATGCTTGTAGATGTATTATGATTGGAAGTGTGAGATGAAATAGATGGCGTGTGGACTAGGCCGGCCGTTGAGGGCGGCGACCCATACTGGCCACCATATCCTGGAGCGTGGCCTGGGGGTGGAGGAGGAAATCCAGGCGACATAGGGGGAGGGGCGAATGCTTGGCCATGTTCCGAAAGAGCGGCAGTAGCGAGCCCTGTTCCAGTTGCTGCATCTGGCGGCGGTGGTGTTTTCTCGCGCGGCTTAATGGGTTCCGGCGCCGCAGGAGCGGAAGGGTTGTAAGCTAAAGGAGTATAATTTACCTGGGACTCCTCTGGTTTGGAAGTGGGTGTTGCTTTGTGCTCTGATAAAGGACTGACGGATTGTGACGCTGTAGGTGCTTGGGGTTGGGCTTGGGTAGGCGGAGGCGCAAAGGTTGGAACTCCTTGCTGCGAAAGTCCTTGTTGTGGAGCTGGCTGCTGGATCGCTGTGTGTTCAGTTCGAGAGTTCCTCGTCTGCCCGTTGTGATAGGCAGGATCGGTTATCGCTACATTTTCCAACTTCTGTACTACAGGGCTCATCGCGACCTCATGCGCGGCTAATTGGGTAGGCGTAATGTCAAGTTGGGAAGGAGTGAGAACTTTTTGCGCGTTTTCGTAAAACAAGGTGGCATCGTTCAGGGTCCAGAAATACAGATCTAGGGTATGCAGCCGAAGAAATGTCCTGCTTCCGTCGCGCGGATCGACATTGGCCAGTAGCCATTCGTTCTGATCAGGATTTGAAGGGGTAGACGGCCCGGATACATTCTGTCGATGAGCGTCCACAGTCAAGGTACACAGCGTGGGGAATTGGTTCGAATTGCGCAGATGAACAGTTCCCAAAGCTAAAAGCCCGCCGCGCTCGTTAGCATTGGGAGAGTATCAACCAAAGAGACCTTGAAATCGACATACACCCGTAAAAGGCATCCTGCTCAGCCGTTCCAGGATTGTTCGCAATCTCAATTCTGGCCTTCTGCTGGGCGGCATCGTGGTAGATGTAGAGGTAGGAGCCTTTGTCGAAGCGGTGGTGCGGGGGGCGTGGGGAAGGAGGCGAGAAGTAGTAGTGGACGTCCACAAAGCTGATGAGGGTCAGTTACAGAGTCTCTTCCAGAAAGCGGAGATGTGCTTACACAGTGACTAAACGCTCTTCGCCTGGAAGGGGAGGCATTGTATGGGACTGGCTTGTGACCGTCAATAGAGGAGAGTAGCAATACGAGGGAGACGCTCTGAACGCTAGACAATCAACGGAGAACACGGACGCAAAATCAGACAATAACGAAGATGAAACAAATACAACGAGAGCAGCCTTGGAGGAGTGACAGACGGAGGCCAGCTAACCGCCGCCATTGTGGCGCCGGCATGCATGTCGCTGCGTCGCACACTCTTGGCCTGCGGATGCAGCTGAATCCCCGCGCTTAACGGGACGAGGAGACTGGCCAGTCAGGAACGGGTGACGTTGAGAATTGCCCGATTGGGACTCGCGCCAAGATAGAGTATTATATAATTGACACTGCATCACGTGGTCAAAGGTCACGTGTATCTGACATCCGTCGCAAATTTATTGCTGAATGTCTATACAAAGATCTCCATTGCGGTGAACTATACGCAAGAAGCTACCCTGCACCTACTTTTGATATAGCAAAGGGTCAAATAGGTAAGTATTCTTTTGGAGAAATCAATTGCACTTGTTGGTCCCTCTTAGCATTGTCCTCCTACAATATAACTAACACCTTTCGCTATCAGCCGAACCCCTTCAAAGCCATACAGCCTACCTCTCCACCTGCGTCAGGAGGCTCGTGAGACCCAATTGGAGGTGGCAGCCTCTTTCCTCCCGTTAACCTCCCTATAAGCCTAAGAAATCAGACACAATGTCCCTCAACAACCTTGCCCACGTCTGCTCCAAAATCCAGAACGCCTCCAAGGCTCGCCTCGCCATAACCTCTATCACGAACACAAACCTACACCTGAACCTGGCCATCGCTCTACGGGATGCCGGATTCATCTCCACCGTCGTGCTAGGCGGCCCCAAACCCCCTCCTCAACACATTCTCCTCAGAACCCCCGCCGCCAACGACGAACACGAGCCTATTGAGCCCATCACGAGGGAAAACGTGGCATCGCGACGGCTCTGGCTGGGATTGAAGTATTGGCAGAGCGAACCGGTCATCAACAAAATGTCGCTAGTCAGCAAGCCGACAAGAAGATTAACGCTTAATGTGCCCAAATTGCGGGATATTGTGCGAGGGCATACGCGGGATACGGTCGTGGGATTGAGATCACCGGGGGAGTGTCTGTTCTTGACGACTAACTTGGGCATATTGGAGGCGAGGGAGTGTGTGGAAAAGATGACTGGGGGCATGGTGCTGTGTAGGGTTGTTTGAGGGGGCTGTTGAAGCGTTGTTGGATATTTTCTCTTTTCGCATTCGGGATGGAGTTTTTTGTGTTTGGTTTTACGACAAGAAATGCGGCATTGGGCTGAGTTGGAGGCCAGTGTCTGTCATGCGCTTGCCTGTATGTATGTGTGTACTATAGATTTCTGTTTCTATCGCTCTGCCGAAGATGTCCCGGGCCATTTGTATAGTACTATACCTTCGTCCACAAGGGCTTTCTCTCTGACGGTGCAATCCCCGTTCTTCTTTCATCTTTTGTCCATTTGGAAGCCTAATCCTAGTTGACATACGATCTATTCTAAAAATCAAAAGAGTTTAGAGAGCATCCCAAGTTGCATTGTTGGTTTGAGTCTGCAAAGGCACTATTGAATAGATAAGGGGATTCTGCAACTAAAATCGGTCTATTTCCTAAGACATAGACGAGGATTAATGAATATTTGATAATAGTCGACGACAACATAACAACAAGCATTAGTTTGCCTTCTCCCTCGGAACCCCCTACTTCTTGCGGTGCACCCAACTGACAGAATCTAACAAGTCCGGCATTCTAAACTGAATTTTGTGATTCAAGATTCATTCCCTGCATTGGACTATGAGGAAATCGGTCTCCTTGAATCCCGCGCTGTCCGGTTTGTATTGAAGGACACCCAGGTTGGTGACAGGCACTTCGACATCTACTCAGGTAATGTGACTTGAAAAATAGGGGATGCGTAGTTGTCGTTAGGGGAGCCAGTAGCTAAACCTCAAACAACAGTTTCAATTAAATATTTTCAACTTGAATCTCTGATCTTCTGGTTGAATGCTTGCTAACCTGTAGTGTCCTTAGTAATAAACTGTACAGTCGCAATCTCCCACTGTAACAAGTTTCGGTTTCTCTATTCTGAGCCCCATGAATCTAATCGTCTTTGGCGCAATTTTGCATAGCTAACATAATTCGAATTGCTAGTATGGACGTCTTCTTTGTTGGAGTGCGAACGTTGCAATCGCTTTTTTTTGAAGGACCACTTCACTGTCCGAGACATATGGCGTCCGGTCAAAAGGCTGAAACGGGGTGAACTCGTATTTGAAAGATCCCTTTACAAGCGCAATTGTTAAGCAGTATAGAGCAGAAAACAGCTTCTCCCACCGGTCCTATGCGTCGAGCTCAGGGAATTTCAGATTCGCGGCGTTGTCCGCCCCTGCTGCGATGTAAATGACTGGACGTAAGTGCATATTAGCATAGATACCCATTAATAATGGCATAAAACCCTGAAGTATGGCCACACTAAAATTATTCGATATTGGTACATTGCCAACGTATCCGTTGTCTTTTGAACATGCAGGGTTTGACTGATGATTGCGCGGATGTTCGGCCTTTTTTGAATGGGGGATGTGCTGTTGCAAGCTGGACGCTTTCTGTCTCATACATGTACCCTTCCTGGCATGCCTTGCGCTTTTCTCATCTTCCAGGAGACTTCGCCTACAGACGAAAGAAAGGTTACAGCGTTCGCAGTGAAAGGCTTTATTTTCAAGGGCAGCCTTGGCATGCGCGGCTTTCGAGTTTCAACGCATTGTCTCGCCCAGGATTGTTAGCTCTGGACCGCTTCACTCTCTCGTGGGCTTTCGATATATAGTCGTCGTAATCCTCTGCCATCTTCTCATAATGCCAGTTACAGAGTCTGTTTTGAGTATGACTTAATATTGCGATCGAAGATTCGTCCGATTGATATCTGGTGCATCGAGAAACCACAAAGAAATTCATATGGAGCTGCCCGAGCTAATTGAAAGAGTATATGATCTTGCAGGTGCAGACAGGCTGCATGTCAGGAAAGAAAAACCACCTCTTAGGTCGCCGTGCCTTAAGGATCGATCCTTTTGGCTCAGTGGTTCTATTTTCCGATACTGCATAAACATAGTAACTCCAGGTTCGTATATAGCCTTTCCAGTACGAGTCAATGGGCCAAAGAAACAATACCGAATAATGTTTATAGTAGTCGGCCTCGACGGTGGTACTTCTGAGGAGCCCAAAGCTGCTACAATATTATTAATAACGCAGCATATGTTAAGAATCGAAACGGCAAGCAGCTGACTGAGCCGTTGATAATCAGTTAAGGTTTGCTCTGAGGCTGTCTTAGCCCGCTCTCCTCCACCTTATCTGTACAACCTGGGATGTCTGCCCGCAGATGACCATGACAGAGATAGGTCGAAGTAGAAGCCCTTTCTTTATTGTCCTGGCCCCTAGGGGTGTAACCGCAGCGGAATTATAATCATGAGTTCCATTTCGGGTGAATTGTGCTGTCCTGTAGCTTCCCAAACGCGGGAGACAGTATCGTGTCCAAACTCGGTCATGCTCTGTTTTAGTGGTCGTGACTCTCCACTTCCCGCTGGCTGTAACCAGGATTGCCAAAGTCCGTTTCATAAAGTATCCCCCAAAACAGGGTGTCAACGTACAGAAAACTGCTCTGTGTAGTCTCCATGTGGCATTTATCAAGTTTCCTTTTGACACGACAGCGTTGGTAAGAGAGGCGCCGTAGTCGGGGTTGTCCCCTCCACGAAAAGTACGCGAACAGTAATTAACCTTAACCATGAAGGAAAATTTCTCAATCGCTTTCGGAGTAAGTCATTTCTGCATCAACTTGAAGAGTTAGTGCTAAGAACGATCTGAACTTTTCGGGCGCTATTACTCACTGAGCCTCTTCGGGAGCCACTGCTTTCGTTCCAACGTAGTGTTTGTTTCTAGAGTGATGGTAGTTGGAATGATGAGACTTGAGACAATTATTAGTTTTTCCTTCGAACAAGCGAAAGATTGAAAATTGGCTGGGACCCTGGATAAGTGAAGAAGCGAGACCCGTCCCATCCATGTGTCTAAGGCGGAGATACTGTAAATTTTGGACAATGGATTCTGGTATTCCTCGCTGAGGTATCTCGGATCCAATCAGGAATGAGAGATAAACTATTTTCGGGGGCAGTCAGTCGGTGTGGTAAAGTATAACCCTCAGATTGTAGAACTTGGGAAGACTTGTTTTTAAATGGATTGCTTCGTCACATACAACAGCAGTGAATAGTCCATCAAAAGAGGAGGACCCAGTTGGTTCTGATTCAATATAGTTCCGACTGGCGAATCTCGTAGTCGCAAGAGGTGGAATATTCGTGGCGATTTTGAATTTCTGAGAGGGATCCCCGGTGTCCCAAGACTTCAGATCGCTCCACCCCCTAAACAGGAGGTGCTTAGCATCTTCTGCGGCTTATTCGATGAGACTGTGACATCATCCTATACCGTGACCCTTTTTGACAAGACGCTTGCGAGTCCATCTTTTAAATCCGGTAGCGTATGTCCTCATGCCTTTCTGGCTTCTCTCTTCACTATGTGCTACCGGGTTTTCATTAGGAATTGAAATAGGTTTCCCTTCAACGCCGTATGATCTGTTATAAAGAGCGTATACGGTGTGGTGTAGGGCCTAGGTAGGAGAAAGTATGCAGTTCTCCATGAGGAGGGTTCTAGATACTGATATAGATGTCACCGCTTGGGTGTTTGATCTGTAAATTATACCCTGTGGACATTGCCATTTGTCTCGTAAGCCATTGCTCAGTATTCTGCTTGCTCTTTCTTCAAGATCACTTCAAGTAGTATAAGATCGGTGGCCATGCTGCAGACCGACTGGAAGGCAAAAATACTGAATGTGGGAGGCCATGATTTAATAGGCGTTTTCTGATTAAGCGCTGTGATGCCTCGGCCTTGTAAAAGCCGACGAATACCGCTCTTGATAGATTTTGCTGTCATAAGCTGTTCGAGTGAATCGGGGCACTTTCGTGAGGGAAAGAAACTAAACTATGAAGAATAGTACAGTAGTTCACTCTTTCAAAGGTGGCGCGACGACATTTCAAAGTCTTCATCTGGTTCAAACTGACGCCGGAAACAGAGGATTATGTCGATATTTATCGTCTTCCTCTGAAATTGAGCCAGGAAAAAGATTTAGAGTATTTTCCAATTTCTTTTCAGGACGAATACTTGTGGGAATAGCAAAGGGGTCTTGACAGTCGGTAATAAGGCTACCATGTGCCTGAGAGACAGCCTCCTTCAAGTATTCACACCCTGAGTATATGTATCCTCTTCAGCCTTTCTGGTTTGGCAACCGCGTCTTTCTCAGTGTGCCGCTCCAAAAGCTCCAAAAGCTCCAAAAGCTCCTCGTAATCTTTTATTGCCCGCCAGTATCGAGCGAGTCGAGATGGTAGCCGAGAGTGCAACTCGGCTTCGGACGTAGATGGAACCATAAATCACTCACACACGCTTGTTGGAAAAGAAGTAAGACGAGAGAGTTATTCCATTTTCATCGTCCCTGGTAAACACGACCTGCAAACGTCGTTCGTTTTATGAAGGCTTAAAGTTGGAAGAGTTGCGAGCAAGAGAGCATATGTATCGAAATCTTATGTGCAGGTCTTCATTTCTTTTTTTTTCAGAATCAGAGTTCTTGTTTGCTGTGAAGAAAACCGCTGAAAATTTCGCGGGCTCTCAAAGAATTTTGCGTGCAAATATGGGGAGAAAATCTGACTAAGTGGACGACGACTCTTTGAGCTGACCGAGATCAATTCTAGAACGAAAGAGATCTCTTGAGCGGACATTCGAAGCACACTGTACATCCAAACCAGATCCATTCCGGACTTCAATCTAGCTGGCCAGTGTTAAGCTCTTGGTTCTGCTTTTATCCTCACATATAACCGCACCTATAAAAAAATGCGCCCAGAGAAAGGTACTTAGTGAGAGCTGAATATAACCGATTTAAAAGCGCGGTTCAATGTAGGGTAGCGAGGCAATTTGAAATTTTCGACTTCAAATAGGTATGAAGGCAGCGCTGGACTCTGGTGCTATACCAAACGCCTGAAAGGACTTCCGTATAGTTGAATACGCAGGCCACGAAGGATAACATTCCCTCCCGTAAAATCCTGGCCTTTTAATCCCCGAATGTGTTTGTAGGCGACTATCTCACTGCCTGACAAGACAATATTAGTCGGAGGCATCCAGTTTCCTTGCCCTGCTCGGCCCCTTAATTCGCGAGGCAGACTTGGACGAGCTGTGTGGATGGACGTAATCTTCACGAAGCGGACGCGTAACCTAATGGCTGGACACGGACGTCTTTTATAAGTACCCTGTCGTTGAAAATGGTCTGTCGCGACCGCAAGCTGCATCTCTCAATCAATATATCATAACTTAAATCAGAAAAGAGAGCTGTTATTAGAAAAGTCTTTCAGATACACTGTCTGCTTTAACAACTGTTTGAGATTTTGCTCAAGTAGTCCAAAGCCAATTTTAGAGTTGAGCGATTTGAGCAGCAGATTCTTTAGTTGAGAATCTCTTTTATGAGTATCTGGCACTTCTGTAAGCAAATTTTTGATGCAGCTCTCAAGATCGTCTCACAGGTCTGAAAACCTCACTTCGAGGACATGCTTCGCAATGCATCATCGACCGAGATTCCAAAGCTCTCGGAGCATTTGAGGACGAGTTCGTAGAGTTGCCAATTTATTTTCGAGACTCCGAATTGTACTCGTCCGTATTTTGTAGATTGGAATGGCCATGGGGCTCTTTGTCGAGTTTCAGTGTCGAAAATCACTCTCGAAGCACCCCCACCGTTTGGAGAGGGATAAGATCTCTGGCTTACATTGATTATGCGCTAATCTCGTTAGATAGGATATAAAGACAGGGCTGGAGACCAGGGGAGTTTTGCCAAGATCCAACATACCTGCCGCCAGTCTCGTTCCAGAAAGTCCGTTTCCTCTGCGATCATTGCTTCGTTCAGCCCTGAGCTCTTCTTATTCTTGACTTATGCTGGTCAAAGAACAATATAGAGATCGTGCAACCCAAGCCGGATACTGGGATAATCGCTCTCTCCATCGTTTTAAGAATTCCTTTTCGAGTCCCATCCGTACATGGAAGCCGAGCCGTATAGCAAGAGTTCTCACCAGGGCTCCCCTCTCGCATCGTCGCGCTGCCTTTGTCGTAACCAAGGCCAAATCTACCTCAATGTAATATGTCATTTTTGAGTGGGTTCTCTATTGATTCCCAAACGCTATTCAGCTCTTTTCCCTTCCATCGACACAGAGAATCGGCGATACAAATTCTGGCCGAGGAATGGACGGCATAATTTTCGCGAAGGGTGTCACTGACCCATGGCCCAGTTGCACCCTCTCTTCCAGCAGTTCAAGGCTGAGGTCGTACCATCCCCAAGCCGGACTGCCGCTATAAATCGTGCGCTCATCGTTTTCGATATGTATGGTATAAATATCTGCCGTTGCTCCTTAAGGAACAATTAAAAGTTAAGAATGAATTGACAGTAAAAAGGCAGAGAAGTTAGTGTTGTGCCGAGTCCCTGTCTAACTTTACAGGGAAGCTAGCCTGAATTTCGCAGAGTTCTGCAGAGCATGGGCCCTGCTAGCATAGAGGCTAAATAACCTTCGGGTGAAATATTCTTGATTGTGTCGCCATAATAAAGGAGAGGATGTAGCTTCTTTGTGGCCCTCGTGATCTCGTCTGCCCACTGGAAGACCAGGTGCGCAGGGACAACGACCAAGAAAGGGGCCGCGGGGGCTCGTTTGTCGGGCGAGGTCATCTTGTACTCATTTAGACGCTGCCTACGTTAGCTCAATTCACCTCGGGTGGGGGGGTTTGGGGATGCCATCCGGGGTACCTAGCGCCAACATGTACCCGATAGAAACGTAAGTTTTCCCCAAACCGACGGAGTCTGCCAGGATTCCGCCCTTCAAGCCCTTGTCTTTTGTCTTGCACATTTTCTTTCACTCAGACCGTAGATCAACAGATAAAGGATCAGCATCATCAGCAGATTCATCATCTTCATGTGTAGTTTTTGATTCAATCAAGAACAGTCCTCGAATTCGAGAATTGCCTCCACGGCGACAGGCTGCCAACCCTTCATCTGGACGGAGAATTGAAGGACGATCGTAGCAACAGTAACGTTTGCTGCAATGTCGTGATTAACCCCCCAAACTTACGTAACGTTTGCGATGTCTATTCCAGAGACATAGCAATTTGTGCCATTAACTACCTTCCAAACAAGAGGTTTTTGTGAACCCGCATGTGCCGTCTGCGCGGGGCGTATAGAGGGTTTTATAGGGAAGATATCAGGCTCCCAAAATTCAAAGATTCTGGGCATATTTTCGCACGCTTCTTGTAGCAGAGTCCACAGAATTGTCGAGACCGAGCATTCCAACGCGAGAACGGCGATATTGATACAGGTGTGTAATGCTTACCGGGACCGATTGGGAAGATCAGGATGATATCCAGATAACACTCATAGGTATACATGGAGTATGGATAGAGGTGTATTTTCACGACGCTGGACATGTGCACAATATCAATGGTTTCCTGATGGAGCAGCTGCGTCATTCGGCCTTATAAAGTTGACAATAGTAACGAACGTAGCTGATATACATTCGGTGGTAGATAGTATAGTTGGAGGTACGTGCATAATCGTTCCACCCGCAGCGATAGTAAAGTAGGATAGGTTAGCTAGCCTTTCTGAATATTCTGAAGGAATTTAAAGCAGTAAGAAAAATGAAGGGGAAACGAGTTTCAGTAGAGAATCTCTTGCCGTTTGGCTGTAAGGGGGGGAGAGAAGGGGGGGTTCTCTGGGGGGTGTGGCTGTGGTAAGCGTCACTCACCATGGCAGGAATGAGTTAATGTATGTATATAATGTGCATACTTCACGGTTGAAATTTTGAGTGACGCCGTAGTAGTACTGCGTGAAGAGAGATATGATCATGTTCTGGGTTGCATTGAGTGATCGTACCCAGTTACTGCCGCTTGTGAAGTGACAGAGGCTGAAAGTCCAAGTTTCCGCGTTTTCGGTTGTTCCCGGCTTGGCGGCACCATGGGATTCACATCCATTGCCATCCTGAATGAAAAAAGAGCCTATGTATAGCATAGATGATGAAATATGTGTACTAAAGGGGAAATAGTAACTGTACTCGAGTACTTTACTATTGATCAATTGCCAATATATAGTTAATAAGAAGCCAAAAGTGAGGGAGGATATAGTATGAATAGAAAGGGATGAACAGGACAGAAAGTGAAGCATGACGACCCATGAATAACCAGGAAAAAAAAAAAAAAAAACCGGAAAGACATGAAAAGTAGGAGATGTTGCTGATGCAGAGAAGAAAAGGGGCTATATCCGGGCCGCAACTCGATCGTATGAACATGCAACGTAGCGCGATGCGGTCGAGAAAATACGGGGGTAGGAGAAGGAAGAGGGTGCCGCTCAGTATATCACGGATATATACGTGACGGAAAAATCGGATTGGAGAGACAATGCGCGGGTTTTGTCCTCTTTTTCACAACTCTGCTTCCCGTTATCCGGTGTACCCCGTGCAACGCCTCTTAAACGAAAACGAACATCCCGCCTGCCAAAGGTAGTCGCTCCATCCGTTCCGTTTTCAGAGAAGCAAAAAGTTGACGTTTCGTTCATCGACATCTCATACGTAGCGAGCGTATGATCTCCGTTATCCCCGCTCCCCCAAAGCATCCAGACGTGAATCCGTATATTTGCAAAACATGGCTTTCAGTCCACGTGCAGAAAGAAACAAAGCCGTCACCACACCACCCACGTTCCCCCGCGCGCAAGTCCCGCATATCTTCAGATCTTGCATTCCAAGAATATCAAAACCTCAACGCCTCCGCTCGAAATACCCACTTGAACCCAGGACGGCGACGCTCTGATCCATGACCCACTCGCCAATGCCCAGGTAGTTCTCCACCCACTTGTTTACCTGCGGATTATCCGAAATCTTTTGTGAATTGAGGCTGGGGCTGAGATAAAGGGTTCATCCAACGACCCACTCGCTCGACGACACGACGGATGCACGCCAAAATGGCGCGGTATACAGCAACGGACTGACTCTTTTGCTCCAGCGCTTGCCTTTCTCTGAGGCATTGTACTTGCCGTAGACTTAGGATTTAGGTCATACAGTCCATGGCAGGTAAACGAGTAGACGAGTAGTAGTTCTGTTGCTGTATACCGCGACATTTTGGGGCGTCGTGCGGGGGAGTGGGGGGAGAGGTGGGCGCAGATTAGCTTGTCATCCTTGATACTTTGAGAGCGGGAGGTACATGATTGGCGGAAGTTGGGTTCAAATAGGCGGACAAGCAGAGATACTCACGTAAGCCCCGTCGACCGCTTTACACCAGCTAGGAATGCGGAGACTGTTTAAGAGTTAGTTGCTGCCGCCGGAGGTTGTTTTGATTGGGGGGCAGATATGTAACGTGCTATGGATGACGGAAAGGGGGGTTACATACGGAGGACGGCATCGAAGGCGTAATGTGTTAGACGTCCGAGCTAGAAGAGATTGTTAGCATAATGCGACGGTGAGATAGAGGGTGTAAGGGGAGAACAAACCACCATGGCGGAGGATAAGATGTGGGGAGTAGGTGAGCAGGGAGGAGTAGGTACGTCTGTTGGGTGATGGATGGCGTCGATGTGGATAGCTAGAGCTAACGGAAGGGCATAAAATAAAGAGTCGTTATAGCTGAGGAGAGGCCGTAAAGAAAGGAGAAAGTGATTCTTGGACTTTGATAATGGTATTGAGATGTCTATTGATATTGATAGTCGATGTTGCCCGCAGCTGCAGATCAGATCTCGGTTGCCGGGGAAGACATCGCATCATGTGACTGGCGGTCTGGGCACCCGACTGCTGACATAAGCACGCTAGTTTCCCCGCACTAGCCCTGATGCAGCCTAGTGGATCGCATGGGGCCGACAACCCTACGCTAGTCCCAAAAGAGAGCAAGCGGAGAAACAATGCTCCGCTTATCGATAAGTCAGGTGACAGGTGCCCCACAGTGGGCCGATGTAAGTGGGGCAGGCGCAGCTGAGCGGTCTGGCTGGCTGACGTAAGCAGGAGCTTTGCTCACCGAAAAATCCACAGTCAGAAATAGCATCAAACAAAGGGAAGTATAGAATAAAATATCAGAAATAATAATAATCATGAATTGCATGAAAGAGAATTAACTGCTGTATATCCCTTCAGAATAATACGTGGGAATTTAAAAATAATAATAAATAATAAATCATAATAATAACAACCATGGATTGTAGCCCCGTTATCAGCCATATCCCAAGCTCCCACTGACGTAAAAGCAACGTGCCTGTTCGGCGGAGCTTGACTCGTGTATGAACCATCGCTGGCTGTATCAGGCGGCTGCGAAAAGATTTTATTATTACTATGACAAACCTCTCCCCTTTCCTCCCACTACACTATCATCTATCTATCATAGCTGAGGAGCAGACTCTGTCCCCTGTTTGAAACGTCTGCCAATACCACCCCGCCCTGTTACGCCGCCATTTCGCCATTATTTCCCTCCTACTAATTATTTATTTACCCTTTCTCCGCTAACGGCCACCGACGCCTCCCCAACAAAAAAAAAAAAAAAAACTTCATCCCCCCTCCTCCCCGCCTCCCAGTAGTAAAATCACTCCTGACCCAGACAGAAGAAAAGAACAGGTAGACAAAGATCCATCCAGTAAGCTTCTTCCGCCCCCTCCATTAGGCGCCAGTGCCAGTGCATATGTCCCGTGTTTTCTGTGCGGTTGCCATTGGACTGCGCTTGCTGACTTGCAGCAGACAACGCATCTCCAGCCCCGTTGGGAACTTGATACCTTTCACCTTCACCACCTCCAACTCCATACTTCTGTATTGGAAAGCAAAAGATAGCCGCTGAGAGATCCCCCGCTTCTCTCTGATCTTCTTTGGCTCTCACAGTCCCATCAATTGACCAAGCAACCGTACCGTTCCCCCCTTCTACCGCTGTGGCCTCGTTAGGAAGACAACAGCAAGAACTACCCGTCGAAATGGCCAACGCCCTCGATCACCTGAAGAATAGGAGCAAGCTGGAGTGGATGTCCAGTTTGGACATGGACTACAAGCCGGGCATGATTACGGGAGGAGACCCCAACGAGAACGAGCAAAGAGTTGAGACTCTGCAAAAGGGGGTCAAGTACGGCAATTACCGCCGCACCTCCATAATCTGCACAATTGGTGCGTTGCTTGTCCCGTTCTACCTCTCCTGACGCCCTGTTGTTCATTCGTACCTTAATACGCTATCAATTCCTCACATACGGGCAACAGTTTCAGGCTAACATTAAAGTAACTGCCTTTGTCAACAGGTCCCAAGACCAATTCCGCTAAAAAGATCAATATCCTTCGCGAAGGTGCGTCCCTTCTCATATGCCCGATGGGAGACGTAGCTGACCTTTGTATCTTTTGTTTCAGTTGGGCTCAATGTTGTCCGCATGAACTTTTCCCATGGCGATTACGAGGTACTTCTTGCTATATTCCTTAAAACCTTCAACACAGTTCGGAAAGCTGATTATTTGCTTGCTCTTTTATCTAGTACCATCAATCTGTCATAGATAATGCTAGAGAGGCTGAGAGAACCCAAGAAGGTCGTCCACTTGCTATCGCATTGGATACTGTAAGTCAACCATAGCTATGGACATTCAATCGTGCTACACTGCTATTTGAGTATTTGAGGTCTGATAATTCGTTTCTGAATTGCACAGAAAGGACCAGAGATTCGGACTGGAAAAACACCAAATGGCGAGGATATCCCAATATCTGAAGGGACCGAGTTGAATATCACGACCGATGATGCCTATGCCGAGAAGAGCGACGACAAGAACCTGTTGAGTGCCCCATCAGTCCGCCTTGTAACCTGCGCTCAAACAAACAGCTAACCTCATCGGTAGGTATGTCGACTACAAGAACATCACAAAAGTGATACAGAAGAAGAAACTCATATTCGTAGACGACGGCATCCTGTCATTTGAAGTCCTTGATATTGTTAACGATAGAACTCTTCGCGTCAAGTGTTTGAATAATGGAGTTATCTCTTCCAAGAAGGGTGTCAATCTGCCAGACACCGACATTGATCTCCCCGCCCTATCCGAAAAGGACAAAGCCGATCTCCGCTTCGGCGTGAAGAACAATGTCGATATGATCTTTGCCTCCTTTATCCGCCGTGCCTCTGATATTAGAGACATTCGCGCCGTTCTGGGTGAAGAGGGCAAGGAGATCCAAATCATCGCTAAGATTGAAAATAAACAGGGCGTCAAGAACTTCGACGAGATTCTCGCGGAGACTGACGGTGTCATGGTAGCCCGTGGTGACTTGGGTATCGAAATTCCCGCTGCACAGGTCTTCATTGCCCAGAAAATGATGATTGCCAAGTGCAATATCAAGGGCAAACCCGTCATCTGCGCGACCCAGATGCTGGAATCGATGACATATAACCCCCGTCCCACGCGTGCTGAAGTCTCTGATGTCGCCAATGCCGTTTTGGATGGTGCCGACTGCGTTATGTTGTCCGGAGAAACCGCCAAGGGAAACTATCCCAAGGAAGCTGTGAAGATGATGAGCGACACGTGTCTGAAAGCTGAGTTTGCCATACCATATGTGAATGTGTATGATGAGTTGCGTAACCTCGCCCCTCGACCTATGGACCCTGTTGAGTCGATCGCCATGGCTGCTGTTTCTGCAAGCTTGGAACTGAATGCTGGGGCTATCGTTGTTTTGACGACTAGGTAAAAAGATTCAATCCCATGGTTTGGAAGGCATTATCCGATACTAACTTGGGGGTTTTTTCTTGCAGCGGCCACTCCGCCCGTCTCCTCTCAAAATACCGTCCCGTCTGCCCTATCATCATGGTGACTCGCAATGATAAGGCCGCCCGCGTAAGTTTTGCTTTCTAATCAGTCCTTTTTCTTCCAAGCCCTTGTTAAGCTAGGGTTTTCCCCTGCTGAACTAACTAAAAATGAAACAGTACTCCCACCTCTACCGCGGCGTCTACCCGTTCGTCTCTCCCACTCAAAAGCCTAACTATTCCGATCCGAATGTGAAGTGGCAAGAGGACGTCGACAACCGCCTTATCTTTGGAATCGAGCAGGCGGTGAGACACCATGTCCTCAGCTGGAATGACACTGTTGTCTGTGTCCAGGGATGGAGAGGTGGGAAGGGCCATACGAATACCATTCGTATAGTTCCCGCTCACCCCACTTTGGGCCTTGAACACAATTTAGAGGCGGGGATTCAATAGAGAGGATGATCAACCTGCTAGTGGACAAAGCAAGATAATACACAAACCTGTGGAGTAAGAATCAGCGTCGAGACCCCAATACCGTCAATTGAAATGGGCGGAACTGGCCTGGGGAATCAGGCGGTTGGGGTGCCAAATAATGGTGATCCGTTTCTTCCTTATTGAAGATAGGATATAAAAGATAGAGAGATGGTGAGAAAAGCACGTCGGACTTCGACAATTCTTTTTTTTTCTGCGACTTTTTTTTTTTTTTTTGATTGTGTTCATGTATGCATGGGGCAGTGCTTGTTGGTGTTTTATGATGATGATGATGATATATTTCTTGAACTGCGTTCTTGTTCTTTGTTAAATTTTAATAATCACTTTTTTAAACGTATGATAATAAAAAAAATTTCCCTTCTGACGGATCATATATAATTCTTTTTTCAATTTCGTTTTTACGCCTTTTCGCCTGTTCTTTTGCTGCCCTTTGCATAGATACCTACTCGTGCCTACGCTTGCCAACACCAAACCAACGGTTGGTGTGCGAAGGCACGAGTCTGTAGGTAGGTTAGGTAGGTGTTGGGCACGGTAGACCGTAGTGGCGATGGGTAAATGACCTCCGAAGCGGTGGATGCACCCACCCATTTGCAAATTGCCAGCATGGTATCCACACCTTGTGGCATTAAAACTGGACCCTGCGACGCTGCGTGGCGTGTGGACTGGCGCTAAATTGCTTCTGGAAAAAGATAAGAATAAAAAACAAAAGGGCTTCCAATGTTGATCTTCTATGGAAGGAGACGAGAGACCCGGAAGCATAGAAAGCTGCGCTGGGAGTAAGCAACGTTTGTTCCCTGGGGACTTTAGCTTATCATGAAATATATCAACTGCTTGATTATTGGTAGTCTGTAGGTACTAGTCTTTGTGCTATGTCATAAATTCAGGGGTTTGACGGGGGTTTGACTATTCTGTACTACATATGGTATGTGCAAAGCATATCTTAAAAGCCTTTTGCCAGGTCTTGCATGAGTATACATATATTATTGGTGATACATATATGTACAAAAGCTGGAGAGTGTCAGTGACAAGGAAAGGGGATGTGGGTTCAGGTATGGGTATATATCCAAATGAATTTATACTGAAAAGACTTCAAAGAAACCACCAAAATGTTCGCTGGGAGATACAAAAGAGAAGGGGTGTGTCAAGAATGTGCTGAATGTGAATGGTAACGTAAAGCTGCGCAGCTTGCAATACTCTCATGCTTTCGTTTCGATTCCCACCCCCCTGGCACTGTTGAGAAGTGGGAGAAGCGTATTGTATCATGACCTTTTCATTAAAAAAAAATATACTCGTCATTTCGTCGTTTTAGGCATACCGTAGGCGCAACTGGTCATCTTTCATGATTTTGGGACAGAGGAGCGGGAGGTGGGAAGGAACGTTGGCTAAGATGTGGCTCAGAACGAATGCTGTTATGGGTTGATGAAGTCTAGGAGATGCCAGGGTCGACATTTTCCTCCTTATTCATTTCGACATTATCTCGCTCACGACCCTTAAGCCTAAGGCTCCGTCGATCCATGTTTGTCACTTGGAATTGATGCCAAGAACTAAAATTACACATTTGTTAGCTACCTTGTAATCCGACACACTTGTCCTGCGAAATAGATCAAAATAAGTATACTTACTTGGGAGCATGCAATACGTATCGAGCCATCGCCTCCCGGAAGCGACTCTTGTACTCCTTGGGGCTGGTCACGGTCGGTCTATTCTTTCCACCGCCAGCGAACCCGCGATCTTTGATCCATGACTCCAGCTTCTTATCCCAAGTATACGTACGGATACAATCAATGATGCCAACGACGAGTTCCTCACGGTTCTCATCGATCGCAATCATAAGCGAGTAGTCCATGACGTTCTGCCGGGCGAGGAACAAAGTATCATTCCACACACTCTGACTAAGTAGTTTCTTGGAGTGTTCTCGAGTGAACAGCGGGCTCTCGTATATGAACTCGACCATGTTTTCGTCGAGGAGGACTTCGTTGCGCTCGCCCGTGCTCTGGACCTTACGATTGCGCATCGAGCCTTTGAGGTCGAATATCCGGGTTGGGTTCCGGTCGTAGAACAGGTTCTCCATGAGCAGGAGGAACCAATTGAATTCTACACCGGTAACTGGGTTTTTGATGATGACTTGATAGAAACCGAACATTTTTGCGATGGCAGAGGGTAGCTCGTGGAACAGCGCCTCAGACATAATTTGGAAGTATGCCGGGGCGAACTTCAAGAAGGCCTGAGTCTCAATCGTTGAGAGTGATTTGAGAATGAACCTGTCGTCAAGCGTCTTCAGGAAAAGCGACTTAGTTTTCCCACCTCTGGAGTCCCATTTCATACAGCGCGACAGTGACCCAACTATCCGGTCTGAAACACCACATTTTCTTCGCAGTGCATCAAATTGCTCCGCATAGAAGACTTTGCAAAGCATTTTAGCCTGGCCTTCTTGAAATTGGTATTTAAGATGAGTACCAGTTTCCCTTAGCAAAGACTGTTCAACCTCTGGCTGATGTGATTCCTCAGTGTGTTTATTTTCAATCGTTTCGTCATGCTCTTGGATGCTCCACAGTTTCGTCTTGTAATCCTCAGAGTCGAGAGCAAATGCAACCAGAGAACTTGGTTCATCTTCTCGAACAATGATATCGCAATCGGCGAATACGTGGTCGGAATCACTCAGAGGGTACTCGAGTGGAGCCCATCCACTAGCAGAGCGCTCGGCCCAGAAATTCGTCAATACTTTGAGTAGAGAGGTTCGTTCATACTTTGGCAGTTCTTTCAGATCGAGATCATCGGGTAACTTGTTTGCCTCTTCGGTAGAGTCAACAATCTGCAGTTCCTCCAGTAGGCTTCTTTCTCCTTCGCTGTGTTCATCCTCACCCTCGCCTTCACCCTCGCCTTCACCCTCGCCGTCACCCTCGCCCCCAGCTTCTGACGGTGCTCGACTGGCTTCTTGTACGCTTTCTTCTGATTTCCTGGGAACTTCCTTAGGTTGCTCCTTGGCTTCTTCTTGAGCTACTTCAGGCCTAGCAGGTTTAGCCATTTCGCCAGCTAATGTAGTGGATTCCTTTGACATGGCAGCAGAGGGCTGATTTGACAAGAAATCCTCATCGGACGGGTCCCGCTCTTCAACGGCATCTCTCACGTTTTTGTAAACTTCCACAATGGGATTTGAAGAAGCCATGGGATACGCTCGAGATTGTTTCCTTTGTGATGCCCGCTGTTGTCGTTCCCTCAAGCGCTCCTTCTCGAATTCTCGGCTAAGTTGTTCAAAGTGCTTTGCTAGATTTGACACCCGGGAGCTTCTGCCTTGCACAGAGCGAGGAATTAGAGAATGGTGACCGGAAGTGAGCTTATTCGGCTTTAATGATGACAAGCCTAGGCGTTCTGAAAGTCTCTTTTCCCCCGTTTTAGTCTTTGAACCACTTGATGATTCGGCTTGTTTTTCAGCCTTTTTGAAATTCAAACCACCAGTTGCTGCCCTCTGCGGCAGTGGCGTTCCACCGCCTCCATTGATATTATTAATTGGTACATGAGCAGGCTGCGAATGCGCTCTCAGCAGAGGTGGGGACTTCCCAGTTGGGCCCTTTCGAGCTGATCTCTCCGATGGCCTGGGTATGCCGGAAGGTCGGGGTGTTTGCGGTGCACGGTTAGCAGGTGACTCGGCGCTATCTTCGCTCGGCCTTTGGCTTTCAGCCTTCGTCTCAGTTTCACTTGAGCCGTCTGGAGGAAGTGGTACTGTAGACAAGTCTCTGCTAGTGTCTTCGGGAGACACAGTGCCGTAGAGGGGTGGGTGTTGAGGTTTGCTTTCAATCAAATCCTGAGAGAAGGGCTCAACTGGGGGAGAACTAAGTTGCTTCTCTTCAAGACTGGAAGGGATAGCCAAGTCTAGATGTCGAACATCTTCCTCAGAAGCCATTTGTTTCTCCGGAATATTTATAGGTTCGTTTTCATCGACTTTTGGTGACGTTGGGAGATCGGAATTTTCATTCTCCCGGTTTATTTTGCCAGAATGTTCTTCAACTACAGACGCAAGTACATTCTTAGCCTCCTGGGGTGAGAGTGTCATCCTCCTAGCCAATTTCGGAGTCTCCGCCGTTGACGGAGCTGCAGCCCCGTCTGTCCCCTCCGTATCGGTAGGTGTTGTTGTCGCCGTCTCGTCAGTTGATGTAAATGAAGCAACGGACACATCCTTATCAAGGAATATTTTCTTGAGTTGTAAGGTTGCCAATCGCCGAATATCCTTTTCTGAGGGGAAGAAGTTCCGCTCAAACTCCGCAAATGTGGCATCCCATTCCACGACCTTCTCTTGTGTTGCATGTATCACCCTAGTCAATGGGATTATTTCCCAATACCTTGAGTTCATGTAGCGTTCCTGATGCTGCTTAATGAGGGCGAGGTGCTCATCATTCGCCCGTTTCGTAAGAACCTCGATTTCTTGCTTGCAATCCTCAGCCATCTCCGGGATGACGCTATCCACATTGATACTTTTCAACCTGGATTTAACAGACAACATGAACCGGTTCAAACGTTTTTCTGCCTGAGTATATATTTCGTTCCGGAGCCTGAGATCTTTATCCACCTTCCATGTTACGCGAGGCCGTGGCACTATGATTTCAAGCAATGTGATAGGGTCATAATGGATACGGATCGCCACATCTTTGAAACCAAAATACCGAAGATGATCGCGATGTAGGTCATGCGGACAGACGCCAGCACGCGCCTGTAGGTTGCCGCACCAAAACGATAATTCAAGATATTTTCCAAATGAATATCTCCAAGTGCTCTCTGACATCGGAATAGCCGGCGTTTCATTGCCACAAATTTTGCAGCAGCTCCACATTAGAATCACATCCTGCAACCCACGCAGCTTGGACGGGTATGGCTGGACTATAACAGTGACTTGGGCTTCGCCATGTACGTATTGTCGATGATGGCTGAACATCCGTTGTTCGCAGCCGTTTACCGCGCAGATGTCATTAGCGCTAAGACAGAGTTCCTCAACATACTGACCAAGCGTAAAGTCTGCCTCGAATAGTCGGTCTGATTCGTGTTCATTATAGAACCCAAGAGCAAATATATCCGGACCAGAACAAGGAACTGAGGTTGTAGTGCAGACAAGGCTATAGAGTACAACGATGTTTTGATGGGCGAATGGGTCAAACAAATTGCCGTTTCCGGATATGTATGTTTCCCATTGTCTCTTTTGCGTTTGGTAATTGTGTAGCGCTCTGTCATATTCCGCATCGTGAACGGCATGGAGTACCTCCTTCACCTTAGCTGACGCACCCGAAAGGGACTCGTGGATCATCTCCGGCGTGATGAGGACGAATTTTTGTGATTTGGCTTTGTCATCGGTCAGTTGTTCGGTCGAGAAATCTTGATCGCGGAGCCTTTTGAGATATGCAAGCTGTCGCTCTAGCTCTCTTGCGCGCATAAGAAGATATGGCGGCATGAATTTCACGAAGGGAGATGCAGAGAGAATTTTTGTTTGATGTTTCTCAACCATATCTTCGTAAAATGCTGGAACGGGAGTGGAGTTATTATGTTCAGAATCCGCAAAAGATGCATTTGTAGCAGTGTCACTAATGGAACCGGTACCTTGGGAAGTGGTAGGCTCATCACCCGGTTTGGTACCATCAGTTATAGCTGACTGGGAGCTGATCGTTGAATTCTGATCAACACCTGTAGCACTCCCATTGTTAGTATGTCCACTCGTGTCTGTGATGCCGGAGGACGCGTTAGATTTCGTGACGGGCGTCGTATCAGGCGGGGATAAGGACGGTATTTTTGCGAATTCATCTCTCATGAGACAGGTCTCCAGCTTCAAATTGTACACAACATAAACCATGAATTCCGTGATTCGCTTTATCTTCATGAGGAGATCACTCTCTGCACCCCGAAGGACAATAGTGCAGCCCAGCTCCTTGGGGCAACCAGATATGTACATATATGTCTTTTTGCGATTCCTGTGAACGTATGTTTTGAGATCGAAGCTGCCGCATTGACCAGGATGTGATGGGCTAGTGGCTAACCTATCCATGGACGTAATGATCCTGGTTTGGGTGCATCTGGAAACGGCCTCAATGACCGAGGGTTTAACATTATACGCGGTAGCGATATTTGCTTTCTCCAGCAATTGGAGTGCTAGCCCAGAGACATTCTTTTCGACAAGAAGAAGATTAGGATTCAGCGAGGATATTCTGTTGACTAGATTCTCAAGGAATTCGCGTTCTTGACGGATAACAGGCTCCAGGCTCATGAAATGCTGTTGCTGACGTGCATACTCAAGAGGGAAGGTAATGATGAGAATGTTCGGTCGCGAAATACTCCGTGGCATGCTTTTCAATGCCAAGTTCTTCGTGAAAACCAAGCCGGACACATACGACGTATCTCCTGGGCGACCCCCTGGTATTTTTTTTAACTTCACATAGTGACGTATATCCATGGCGTCGCCCTGCTGAACATCAGGC
Organism: Helicocarpus griseus UAMH5409; assembly: GCA_002573585.1. Taxonomy (NCBI): domain Eukaryota; kingdom Fungi; phylum Ascomycota; class Eurotiomycetes; order Onygenales; family Ajellomycetaceae; genus Helicocarpus; species Helicocarpus griseus. The sequence continues at coordinate 23,488 of PDNB01000152.1, read as the reverse complement.
TCCACATCATCAGTCGCTTTGAGGAGAATTGGTAAAAGAGCGGTTTCCCAGCTATTAGAATGAGGGATATGTGCATCCCTTAAAAGTTGGCGGAGGAGTTTACGGACATGGTCCAAACTTGCTCGGTTGAGTTCAATAGCGGGTGCACCGGCACCTTTCATGGAAGAGCTTCTCGTCATTTTGAATCCGGCAGAGGCTGGGGAGCCTTGTATAGACAGGGTGGGCATGGCTTCATCAGGATGGAAGTAATGAATCGCCTGGTTATCTTTAGAAGGGCGCGGGGATAAGCGTTGATGTATGCTGCTTGCAACGCTCAAGTTACGTCGCCGCGTAGAACGTGGTAAGTTGACCGCCCTGGAACTACTGACGCTCGTATCATCGCCATCACGCGAAGAATACAACCCCGGGACTCCTGGTTTGTCGCCCAGACGTGAACGACCCTTCCTGACAGCGGCAAGAAGCCCACCAAAAGATGCTCTCTCGCTTTCGCCACCGCTTTTGGAGAGGCCGCCATCCGAAACAACACCGAACAGGTTTGACTGTTCCTCACCACTTGAGGCATCATCTGACAAGTACTGAGCCAAATCTGGGTCGATTATGCTATCCCGATGGAAGGCCGGAAGTCTGGACTCTCCACTCATATCCTCTGCAGCACGCCGCTGGAACGGAGCTCTGTCCTCGTGGTAGGACTTAAAGCTGCGAATGTATTGATGGCGAGAATGTGAATGGTGCCGCTTGTGGCTGATAGAATGTGGCCTCCCGTTTATTGATTTTAATGATCTCGAGGAAGAGGGTCTGGTAAGCTGACGATCGGAGTCAAACTCGAGAATGGCGGAACGACGATTGTTTCCGTCGCCAGTACGTCGAGTTGCAGGAATGGCCATGGTGGGTGTCTTTAGAACATGATCGACTGATTGAGATATAATGGAGGACGCATCGTCGTCGCCTACACTCAATCGAGATACATTCCCGTTGGAGACAGCATCACCGCGCGCATTTATAACAACCGGGCTTATGTCGTCACCAGATAAGTCTGACGAGTCCTCCTCATAAGCCATAATCTTGCTTTCACAAGGTCTGCACACCCGTATCGAGCCGGAATGCCCGAAATCTGTGCCTGCTATCAGGGAGGTGCATTTTGCATCGAAGATCTGGCCACATGTGCGACAATGGTGTTTCCTTCGAAAGGTAGAAAACGGCTCTCCGCAATGAAAACAGTCTTTGGCATTCTCATCACGCATCCAGAATTCTCTGCTTAAAAGTTTGCTCCCAAAAGGTGGCACTTCTTGCCTTGACTGAGCGGGAAGACGTTTCCTTGCTTGTGCAGCAGGGCCGGCATAGTCATTGCTGAACGAAATATGCGAAGGAACAGATGCGGACCCATGCTCATTTGATTCGGAGGAAGGCATTCGTGAAAGACCAAACCCTGGTAAGCGTGATTGACTGATTTTCGGAGGTGCCTTTGACTGACGTTCCTTTAAGGAAGTTTTTGAGGAATGTGCGGAAGACGCTTCTTTGTCAGTCATGGATAAGGAAGTCGCTAAAGTTGTGGGTGTTCTGCCTTCATGGGTCGAGCTGTCGGCAGTTGAAAGTTTTGAAAGGCTGTTGGTGACGGAAGTCGGAATTGGTGAGTGATCGTTTGAGGTCGATTTAGCGGAATTGCCTGGTTGGCTTTCTCTACGAGGGAGTTGTGCATCATTTGTTCCATCAATCGAAGCTCTCCAGGATGATCTTGAAAATGATGTATCGAGTTCAGCAAGACCATTTCGATCACCGGCTGGAGGATGTAATTTTGGAGAGGTTGCACGATCCATTGTAGCACTCTCCGGGAGACGAGCTTCTCGGACAGATTCACTGTTATTATGTCTGGCTAACAAAATAGGTGAATATGATTGCCGACTAGGCCCTAGCTCTTGCTGTGACTGAGTCATAGAGGTAGGAAGCGAACTATCGCGCCTTTCTAAGCTGCTTGAGTCAGCATTCTGCAGGACACTTGACGAAATGCTCCCGGAACCGCTTCTATTGTGGTATGGAACATCCTTCATGGCGTTCACGTTCACTTCAGTAACGGCAGGGTCCGCCATCGCTGATGTGGACTTCGTTAAAGGAGCAATAGGGGACTTTAAAGCACCGCCAACTTGTCCCGATGCCTTTGAAGAGACACTCCCAGCCTTGGAGGATAGCTTTGACGACTTTCCAGTAGAAAGATTCGTCGGCCCCTCTTGAATTGGAGGGAAAGTCCCCAGAACAGGTGACTGGGATTTAGATGCCTGTGCTGAGTTCGTGAGGGACGGTTGGACATCTGTAGAGCTTGCGCTGGCCTGTCCCGAGACATTCGAGGGGAACGAGGACGAGTTAGGGCTTTTCACTACGGGTGTCTCCGCTGGTGTTATGTCTGACTGTCTTGAAGAGCCTCCGACCATATCTTTAACACCGCCTACGGAGGCTCGAAACCGACTGTAAAGCCCGCTGAGACCGCCTTGCAAGTCCCCCACCAAGCCCTTGTTGTCGGTCGCTGAGGAAGTACTGGGGGGACTAGTAAGCTCGTAAAAAACCGTAAGTTCGTCTGACTGGCAGGCAGCATTATGTATCTGGTTCAAGGCTTCGTTTCGATGTTCTCTTTCCGCTTGTGAGCTTATAGATGCAAGGGAACCCCGTCTCGATCGCCGCCCAAGTGGGAGGAATATGGAGGACGCCGAGGGACTGGAATTCCCTTGTGACTTCTGAGAAGCCATATCCATATTCAGCAGTCCGGCCTCCAAAAAACCAATAAAGCTGGATCGTCAGTCATTAATGCGTCTGAGTATGATCAAGTAGCATCATGCCGTGCATGCCTCGCAGCTTGAACACCAAAAGCTCCCGAAGCGGTTATCTCATCTTTTCAGTTTTACCAAAAGTCCCAGTAACAAGAGCGAACAATGGCACTATATAGCACACGTGGAGGCTATTCGAAGGGATGGGAGCTGGTCATGATGACCATTGCCATGAGGATTGTTGTCGCCTGGCTGCCAACTCGGCGGAGAGATCACAACGGACGTCACAGTCCACGGCCCTGGCCAATGAGAGTGCCGCATTTGTCTTAGTCATGCGCCCTTGCTTAGTAAGAATATTTTGCCAAAGCGGTGAGAACGCGTGACCAAACAGAATTGATTTAACCCGATCGGGAATATTCAAAGCAACCGCGAGCTGCAGCGATGCCGACATCAAACACACCGTGCTGTCTGTGCCTACGTAAGCGTAGGCTATCAGGGACCTGTTCGGTTATGCTGAGCGCTTTGCGATCAACGGACAAGCGATGAGGTGCAAGGAGCTGAGGATTATGACCTACGATCCTCAAGTGCTCCAGCATGGAGACCCTGAAGCCGTGGATTGCGCCTCTCGTTGAAGCCGCGCTGTGCTCGTGCCTAGGAGAGCCGCTGCCAGACGGATTGCCCCTAAGAAATGGACTGGAAATGGTTGACGACGGTAGTAACTTCAGAGTTCGCGTGAAAGACCGAAAGTTTGTTCAGGTGGCTCAGGTACACGTTCCGCCTATTTATTTATCCCTGTGGTCTTGGTCAAATGTTGACATTTATGTTTTATAGTGGTCTCCCGCTTCGGACCCCATTCAAGGTACTCTGTCCGACTCTGTCACCACGATCCTGACAATATTCTCCAGCGAGTCTACAGAGAGATACAGGAAAAAGACCAGGAAGCAACTTAACAAGGATACTCGGGGCGCCATACTGAAGATCAATGAGTTCGAGATCGTCATTAGCTATGTTAGAGCTCCGTCACCCGAGATTACCCTCTATGCCTTGGATTTTCGGGTTGAAGGATGTGAGGGAACCGGTGTTTTTGGCAGCCCCGTCGATATAAGTCGCCGTGCTAGCATAACTAACATGGCCAGGAGGTGTTCCAAACGGTATACTACCCAAAGGAACAATGCTGTTTCCCCGGGTAAAGAAGACCAGATTGGAGATATAGACACGGGACCGGACTCTGAGTCTGACGCATCCTCCCTGAACTCTCAACATCTCGCCACAAACACATTTCTAGCATCCCAAGAACACTTTAAGTCACAGATTCCTAATGGTCGGCGAGGTGAAAGCCTTCAAGCACCGACCACTGCAGGAAACTGTTCTGCACCATCCAAAAAGAATGCAGCGTCACTCCTTTCTGCCCTCAAACCCAATTCGGGAAAGCAAAACCACACGGAACCCCCACCTTCCGCCGCCTCCCTTGCTCGGAAACATCACACCAAAATTGAGAAATCGCATATGCCAACTTCTGGTGAACCGGACTCTGAAGTAGACCGTATGGGTTTTGCCACGCAGTTAGTCCCGCCTGCCGAGGAAGACCTCTCTAGCATAGATGAGGAAACGACCCTGAAGAGTAATGATGGCGTCGAATTGTTAGATCGATCCAAGAGGTCTACAAAATCTCCCCGCAAACATGATACCAGTTCTGATTCCTCCAACACTAGTTCGAGTCTCCAGAAGGATAAAGCGGTCCGTGACCATAAACAGAACGCAAATGTAGACAGCCTCAAGATAGCTACTCATGGAGAGATGGGCCCGCCGGAACAGCCAGGCATTGTGATTACGAAACGTAATGACCAGGCAACAGACAACGCATGTTCCCGTATTTCTATAGAAAGATCACATCAGACCACCGAGAACAGCACAAATAAACCGATTGCTCAGGCCAGATTAAAAGACCAGTGGAGGAACATGAGACGGATTCGACGCCGAGATGTCACAATTCCCAAGGATCAAGAGCAGCTAATCGAAAAGCAAGATTCCTGGATCCCCCCGGAACCAGGAAAGCAGGCTCCCCAAGCGCATGTCCCAATACGCCTCTTGCAAGAATGGAATGAGGTTCAACGTCGCAAATCTTTAACGGACAATCCTAGCCAGTATCTGGTTTCTCAATCCGTTGGCGAGGATGACAATATTGAAGTTGACCTTCCAGAGTCTTCGCCGGAGGTTCAACGTCGCAAATCTTCAACCGACAATCCTAACCAGCATACGGCCTCTCAATCCGTTGGCGAGGATGACAATACTGAAATTGACCTTCCAGAGTCTTCGCCGGAGGTTTTATATTCGGATTGGAGTGCTTCTCAAACCCTTGTACCGCGGGATAGCAGTCCTCCCCAAAAGTCTACAAATAAGCGGGATACTGATCCACGTTGCCATTTGACTGGTTCTGTGGTAGATAAAAAGGATACAGAAGCAACCGATAACGGGGACGATTTGGCAAGCGAACCTGGCTCCCCTCCTGTCTCCCAAAGGGCTCCTGTCTGTGATACAGCTGCATCCACTGAGGACGAAGGTGATGGTTCTGAAATGGAAACCGCAGTTCCGAACGGCCTGGGGAATACCAGCCAAGCTGATGAAGATACTGGGGACGAGGAGATCGCGAGCTCTGGGCCTTCACTGCCCCGACCCAACCAAGTTTCGTTCACGGAAGTTGAACAAACCCCATATGTGCGAAGCAAACGGAATCTGACTGCAAACGCTAACATCATTAATGAGACCCATCAAGACGCGCATCAAGAAAAAACCAAGTCATCTTCGGATCCTCTCATCCCTTCGACATACGATAGTCGCCGTCTACATGTCCACCCCGAGACTTCCGCGTCTACAAACGAAAAATTAACACAAAGCTCAGCCCAGGCTTCCGGACAGGGGGTTGGCCCGTTATATTACTTGGATTGCGATGATGAAACATTAGCAGAAAGACAACTTGTGTCTGATCTGGATGAATATACGCAAAGCACACACGGGGAGTATCTGGATACGCCTAACACAGTACACGCACCTGGAACTGCGGTAGCGTCCGATAAGTTGCCTAGCAGCTCGATTGCTGTGTGTGCGTCTCAGTTAGAAACGTATCCTAGCTCACGAGTGATTGGGAAACGCAAAAGAACTGAGCTGTCTCCGAGGGATATCACTTCGTCTAAACAACCAAAGATTTCCAAATCGCGACCACTCGGCCAAGGCCCCTCAGGAATGGCAAAGTCACCAGAGAGACGATCGGTTACATCTGAGCTTCGTCAACATTTCTTTGATAATATACTGTCTCCGTTGACCGCGAAAGCGAAGGCTGTATACGAACGATTCAAGGAGGCGTATCCTCATTATAACGGTAGCTTTGATCAATTCAAGGAAGCGTGCTATAAACTGAAGAGTCTGCGCGACCAAAGTCCCATGAAAACATCGATTCTCTGGGATGATTTTGTTGCTCAATATCCCGATCATGTTACACGCTCTCAATGCAAGGAGTCTTCTCTTATTGCTTCGTATGAGAACTATTTTTATGAAAGATATTTTCAGCAGGGGGTCAAAAAGCCACTGTGTAAAAAGCGCAGCCTCAATAAAAAGCACCTCGACGTTGTAGCTTCACAGGAAGAAGAAAATAATAGCGCGGAGACAATTTTTCCCGTCGAAGCTTGTCATGAGAAATCTCCCGGCTCCAACTCTTTAGTCAGTGAGCACGAGGATGCAGCTATAGAACCCCCAGAAAATGGTGGTCGCGCAGAATTGGTATCGGACGAAGTGAGAGACGATTGTCGGGAATCAAGTATTCCTGAATCAAATTACGGTGAACTTCTGAAGAATCCGGAGGTCGATTTCGAGGAAGACTCTGGGGAATCATGTGATCAATTTGAAGCCCACGAAACCGCCAGTGTGGAACTTGGTGATCCAGACACCACGCTGCTTCCTTCCGATTCTCAAAAGGGAGGCACAAGTGCTGACGAAGATAGTGATCTTGAACTTGAAGACGACTCCGTGTCAGATGGAATCGACGAGTTGGTGAAAACGGTCGATTCTGCGGTTGCAGCTCCAATTGCTAGAAGGCAGGCTCGCAGCACTCCTCTGGAAAGTGGTTCCGACGACGATAATGTCGCATTGGGCGATTCTCCTTTTAAACCTAGCCTACATGAAAGTCTTGATGAAAACCGTCGCCATGAATATCAGACCGTCTCTGAACCGTCGGCAAATCGTGGAAATTCTGAAGAACGTAGCAGGGAAGTTCTTAGAAGCCAAGGGGGAAGTATTTCGCCTCCACCACGGCCTCGGCACCCGTACCGCTTCTTCTACCCACCGCCTGACTCTCCCGGGGACCCTCTCTGGAGTCTATACAATGACCCCAGACAACAAGATCATAGAGATGATCCAGATGGTCCAGAGCCATGGTACAACGATCCGAACACCCAATTCAAAAGCTACGCCCGCAGTGTTGCACGACTGCAAGGAGATTATGGATTTCGGCAGGATGGATCTAGAGCGGACCCGATCCGTGTGGACAGAAACAGCGGAGTTGTTTTCCCTCCTCGTTTTGGGAATCCTAGGGGTATGGATTCTATGGGATGGGAACTCTGACAAAAGCGAGGTGTCAGGGAATGTACTGGAAGTTTTAGAAGGAAACGGCGTATGTATGTTAACGAACCTAAAAGTACCGTAATGAACACTTTCTGGGCCTACTCTTTTTCTTCCTAATGTTTTATGTTTATTCTTTCCCGCCTTTCGCGATTCGCCAATGATGCCTTGATTGCGTAGCGCGGATGGTGCCTGCAAATTTCTTCCCGTCACCACAGACGCGAATGCCCCGATCCTTATCTTTTAGCAAACAATGTTCGACTTCTTTTCTACTAGCCACCCTGTACCACGAGCCCATCCTGCGTGCGCGGTTTTCGTCTTCCCTCACTATTCATCTGTCCACCTAAAGGGAGGCGTGGATGGGATGGTCCAGGTCAATAATGACGTCAGTAAAGAGTCTACTGCGAGCCAAAACGGCACGACCATCTAAGTTTTTTACTTTCTAACGTCGGCGCTTCCGCGGGAAGGCGGAGTGGGAAGGGAAAGCGTAGGAACTGGGACTGTTCCCTTGGCTATCACCATCGCCCAACCCGGTCTTTCTGTACCCAACTCGCTTTGTTGGCTTATACTTACCACGACAGACGGACTTTTCAATCTTCATAGCTATCCAGAGAGTACCGGTTACGCAGGGAATTTTGTTGTGCTGAGGGCAGATAGCAGGACATGTAGACAAACCACATGCCTGCCTCTACAGCTTGTTTGCATATCCTCCCACTGAATACAGCCATCCATCGACCCTAATACATCGTGGCACCTCAATCAGGCTATCTATATCGGCAGCCTCCTTTCTACCAATGTATTACACTGTTTTTTACTTCATGTCGCGATCCCAACTGGTCCAGCGGCTCAAAGACAGTGTCGCGAAATCAATATTATCCGTCCTTGTGTATATCACTGGAATCATCATCTATCTGTACAATGCCTACCAATCTGCACGCCGTGCCATGGTCACCCCCAGAGTGATGGTTTTACAAGCTGAACCTTCCCGACCACGTAATGCCGACAATTGTCGGCCCCGAACAACACGCGAAGAAGACGGGGGGTTTTGAAGAATCACTCAGAGGACTGCTTCTCAGATTAGCTAAATATCTCTGGATTGTTGATTACATGGCAGTTAACCAGACTCGCATGCTGCAGATTTACGCGTCGAATGAGGCATTCGATGCCAAAAAATGATGGCACGAAGTTTTTTACCTCGCCTATCACCTTGGAAAGATGGCAATTTCAGATAATCCATTTGCCTGCTGCAGCGTGGATATCCGAAAGGCGAGAATTTCCTTAAATGAGTCTTCGCACACTCTAGCGGGGAGACGCAAGGGTCGGACTCAAAACGGACGTTATCTACAAGCACAATCATGAATATGCTCTCAAACAACTGAAAAATTATGTTGTATGGCAAGGGAATGAAGCAGCGCCCGTCTTTTGCAAGGGTAACCCCACCACAATTTCCCGTCGATTGCATACTGCCTCTGTCGCTCCATTTCGTGCGAGGATTATATCGCAGGTCCCTGGCAGGTTCCTTATGCAGCAACAAGTGGCAGTCCAATTTTTCAATGTACCGTTTCTCACACCAGGACGAACGAACCCATCTGTCGCAGTCAGCTATCAGTTTGTACCCGTGCAAGAGCGACCACCGTTGTGATGAACATAGCGTGCGAGCGCTTTGCAAATAGAAACCGGAATTCTATGCCCGTGTACTGTTCAGTGCGCCAGGCAGAGTTTGTCATCGACCTTAGTAAATCTCTGTCTTCTCATGGCCACCCAAGCGATGTTAGAAAGCTGTATCTGAAGCGTTTAGAGAGGTTGGATCTTTCTGATTTCTCCGCGCGATTATCATAGGATGACTCTATCAGATCTGCCGACGGACGCGGATAGGCTTGATCGCTTCGGGAGAACGGCTGAACAGCAATTAAATCTTTCGGGTTCTTGATATCTAGGATTCGCCGGTGCTGTCATTGTCTAGAGGTGCGTCTTTTTTGAGCTATTTTGCCATTTCCTTATTTCATCTTTTTTGACTTTATGGAGCCTTCAAATTCTACTTTGACGGTTGTTGCAAGGCCTTCTGAAATCATGGATTTATCGTTAAGGCATTAATAGACCAGAGCACCCGCAAAGAGGGCAAGGAGCCCCGTTAACGGTGTACTGTTTCCCCATAAATCTGTCATTTTCGTATCCTATATTTTAATTTGTTTTAGGCCTCTGATAAATAGGATCTCTATCAGCTTCGAATGTCTGACTACCCGCACACCTCTCCAAGTCTCGTACCCCAACTATTTGCAAATACAAAAGCTATTTCTGTCCATTGACTAACACATGTACTTATTGGCGCAGTGGCTCACTTTCTAATACCCCATTCCAGTCTCAATTGCTGTTTGAGCTCATCCAGACTGATCCAATGGCCCTTTATAAACACCATATTTTTCTGCTCCCCATCCCGCTTCTTAACGGGCTCCGGTATAGGTGGAAGCAGGATCCAGTCATGACTTCGACTGCAAATATTGATAGTCAGAGTCCCACTTTTGCGCAGCCCTAAACACGAGGCACAAAATATAACTTTATGACAGTAACGGCAAATAAAGATATCACCGATCCCGACAGACCTATGACATCCCTTACAGATTATTGGCTTCTCGACCGCGTTTCCATTTCCGTCATTGCCTCCGATATCATAATTAGTGAGCGAATAACTCTGATGCCACATCGAGACTGCGCTCTCGTCGTTGTTGACGCTTGCCAGGACGCTTGCAAGTCTCCAAAATGCGCTTCCGTCATTTGACAGATCTTTATCGCTCAGAAGGCGAATACACTCTTTGACCTGGGCTTTATAGCAAGCCGTTGCCTCGGTATCCCGACCGGATAATTTGTAATAGTTACCCATGATCAATCCAACTTCTGCATTTGTCACGAAACGGTCTGCACTCACACTGGCCTTGTTCTTATCCTCTGAATCCATGATGTCGCTAAGATAGAGTGCTTTTCCCTGCGCCAGCAATTCCAACATCTCGCCATATCTTCGACCCTCAGCCGTGTCAATGCCCACTTCGATCGCCTGTGTCAAATAGTGCGTTGCGAGAAAGTTGGATGCTGTCTCGAGAACAGAAGTGATATCGCCCTCAGATCTACTTCCACGATACGTATTGATGAGGCGTTCCCAAATACGCGCAGCACGTGCTGAATCGTGTCCATAGCTCTGGCGGAAGACACCTAGGCAGAGCTCAAGGTTTGCAGCCTGTACGGCCTTACGTTCTTTGCGAGCCACTGTGGCAGCGTTTGCATAGGCGTCAATCATGTAGGCAGTGTCGGACGCGTGATGTGAAGCGGCTGAAAACCAGTGTGTAAGGGCGTTTGATAATTCCGGATTGGCTATTAGGCATTCTGATAAACGCGTGATGCCGGTTTTCGGAATTGCCTCGTTCATTTCTTTCAGAAGTGACATGCTCTCCGCGAATCTTTCTTGCATATGCAGACATGCTAAGATTGAGCGAACACAGGTGCTGCAGCGATTGTTATATTCAAGAGCTCTCCTGTAGAAAGACAGTCCGTTGGTGCTGTCGCCCATTTGGCTATAGCAGAACGCCAGGGACTCTAAAACGGCGTGTACTAGCACGTTATTTTGCTGCGTATCATTTGGAAACGGACGCTCACCCTTGTCTAACTGTTGAACACAGACTTCTTGAGCTTCAATGGCCTTCCCATATTCCTTCCCAATTATATATGCGGTAGCCATCCCAGAACGTGCAAGCCAACCTTCAGCTAGCGATCCCAACTCAATTGCTCTTTGAAAGTACTCGATTGACGCATCAAGAAATCCAAGTTCTCTTAGTGCCATAGCCAGCCGTCGATGCCAGACTGCATCCCTCTCAAGAGAACACCACTCTGCCGTTTCAATGACGACCCGCGCCGACTCAAGAGACTGCACTTGTGAAGTTCCTCGATAGTAGAGGTAATCGTGGATGAACTGGCAAACATAATGTCCATTCCAGTTCGTATTCTGTAACCAAGCTCTGGAAATGTATTGGATACAAGGAAGAAACACATCGGTAACATTTGTGGACGCGAAAGAGTCATACCACGTTTTCTCGTCCGGTGGTAAAGCCACTTGAACATCGGAATCTCCCAACCAACTCATGAACAGACCAAGTATGTCTTTTGGATGAGGTACAACACCAGTATTTGCGACGAATTTAGGCATTGCCTGCTCGTTGGATAGAAGCCGTGCCAGGAAGATTCCGATGGTTTGTTTATCTTCTTTGCTGCATCGATGGATGTCAATCTCCTTGAGGATTGGGAGAACTGATGGGGTGACACGCTTCAAGAGAAAATTCGCGATATGGCTTTTTGGGGAGTCTGCAGGACAGGAGATGATCTCGTAATAACGCTTAAAAAGCAGTACTTTCGCTTCGTGGAAGTTGACGCCGATTGGCGGGCAACCCTCCGCAGACACCAGGCTGTTGGATTCACTTCTGAAAAAGTCCCCCAGTGAGGCATGCGTCAAAGTCACATACGTTGTCATCGGATCTGAGCTGAAATCCGATAGATTTTCGAGATCCTCAAACCCAGCCTCCGCGTCACGTATATCTTCGTTCCCCATATATGCTGCTGTCCGTTGAAGCTCTGCCGTCGTCAACCCATCTTCCCGGTTGAGGAGAAAGAGTGAGGAATACTGCCTCCTTAGGTATCCCTCCAACCATATCCAGCCATCTCCGGATTTCGACCGCCATTTGAGAACATTTTCCATTATATCTAGGCTGAGCGGCGATGTGGAGCAAGTAGCCCACGCGAGCATTTCGTTTAAGTCTTCAGCGTATTGGGGAGAGTTTTTTAAACTTTCTGAGATCCCCTTTAGAACGTGACGAATCATTTGGGACAAACCTTTGGGTGCTTCGTCTAGAGCCTTACGCATGCTTCCCTGGTCTCGTTTTCTGAGGAGGTCTTTGAGCATGAAGTCCACCCAGATAAACTAATACCCCTTAGCGTCAATACAAATACAACATATCGAGAGTGACTTACCATTCCTTGAGCCCCAGCTGTTAACCTATCCACTATCTCTGATTGCAGATCCTTCGAAGCGCGTTTTAGATATACCGACTTCGTGATGCTGCTTTTGATATATCGCACAATATCATCCGAGTTATTCAAATCAGAGACGTAGATAGTAGGTGCAGCTAAGATTTCAACGATTTCATCGACCTCTTCCGCGATGTGAGGGCGACCTAGCATGAGAAACTGAAGTCTTCCGCCTTGATGGATATCCTTGAGCATTTCAAAGAGTTCTAGCCGGTCATCCCCAAATGCTTCGTCAAGGGCATCCAGAACAATATACGCACTACTATCCAACGCATCATTCTCGATGAAAAATTCAACGTACAGTTTCTGCCATAAGCTAGGAAGTGTCGCAATGTCCTCCCGGGAATCTACACGCGAAATGATATGGTTCGCGTACATTGGATCATTCTGAGCTATCTTAAATGAGATGTCGCATAACGCCTGGTTCAGAGACCGCGTCTTTAGGTCATCGTCTTTGAAATAAAAGTAAGCAACCGAAACGTGAGACGGATGCTGAACGTTCTGAGGGAACCGATGCTTGAGGTACGTTATGATGTTAGAAGCGAGATACGTCTTTCCCGCACCAGGTGTCCCAGTTACCCAGAGGAGCGGCTTGACTCTGCTTATCCAATCCCGGAAGCTCTTCTCTTCTCGAATCCAATCGCCGGTCCCTGGTAGACGGCTCCTATTGACTGCACTGAACCTGTCATCTGCGCTAGTTGTAGGCTGTAGAACTCGTTTCACATGGTCGCGATTGCCCTTCTCCCGAGCCTGCTCGGTTTGCATTGGCGACAGGCTGACATTGTCCATATATTGAGTAAGCTTCGCTATATTGCTGTCTACTCTCTTAATCATGGTGTTTCCCGCTTTGACTTCTGTGAGGGTCTCAGCACCCACAAGACCGGTTTCGCTACTCACCAAGGCATTCAATTTGCTTATCATGACTTGGCCCTCATCGTCACCGAGGAGCATGTTCTTCCCAAACGCTTTGAACCGTCCACGCTCAATTTGACGCCGTGAAATCGCGAATATTTCCAACATTGTCGTTAGGATATCCGTTAACTTATAACGTAGAGGATCGGAAATCTGTTGTTGCGTATACACGCCCAGGCGGACAGTAAAGTCCTAAGAGCCATTGTAAATATATTGAACGGAACACCAGCACATATAAATGGAGCTCAACACGAACTTTAAAAGTGCCCATCAGTTCAACAATTGCATCGAATTTAGCAGATACCCCTTCAGCTGCATTGATGAGGAGTTTGACAGCGCCAAATATAAGCGCAGCGGGAGGAAAGGCCATCTGCGCACCCGTCGACCCCAGATCGCCGACTTGCTGTATAGGAAGCATGGCTGACTTGAGAGCGGAGAAGATGCGAGCTCTTTTGGCTCTGAAGTCGCTAAACGATTTGTTTTCTGTTTCAATAGATCCTAGCAGGTCTTCTACGGTGGCTAAACCCCGCGGGGACGTTACGGCGAGGGACTTCCCGGTGATCTGCTCATATCGGGCGACCGCTTGCGTCCAGATCTGGGGAATTTGGTCAGGGAGAGACATAATTCCAAGGCACTCAAGCTCCCATAAGACAAAATTTGGGTGGACGATGTGCGCAATGCTATAATATATATTGATGCGAATGTAATGTCAAACAGAATGGCTTGTTGGCAAGGCGGGGCCTTTAGAGTCAAGATTCTGTCTAAAAATAATAACTCGCTAACTACGGCGGGCCAATAAACAAACTAAATAGCATAAGGGGCGTAACTCCGGAGTACTTGGTATAAATTCGAGTATTATGTTACGATACATCTTCATTATCGGAATAGCGATATAACTTGTCTTGATTAAAACAGGCATGTTCTAAAGCTGAAGGCTTTTGCTACTTCTACATCCAAAAAGAAGCGGTTTCCAAGGCCGTCAGATAGAACTAGAATCATTGCGGGCGAATATGAGTTTTGGGTGGAAATATGACCATGCCCTCGCACTCCCGTCCACCGCGTCGGCAGTGCAGACAATGTGGGCACTGGTTGCCACATTTTTGACCTTGCGAGCACGACAAGTCCAGCATCCAGTGAAGGTCTTTGAGTGTGGCTTGGGAGATTTTACATGCCTAGGCGTGAGAGTTGATGTTGCAATTTATGCATTTCCCTTGCAGAGGAATTGGTTGATGCTGGAGGGTTGTTGTTGGTTGAAGCTTGATCTTTGCAATACGAAGCGGAGATTTTTATATCAACTAACTACCAAGTTCCGCCAACCCCAGATTAACAAGCATTCTTTAGAAAGTACTGTAGCATATCATTATTGAAGTGCATAGGGCATTCCGTTGTGTTCAATTTCATTGTATTTTAATTCATAATAATATTCGGCAACCATCTCCCCAAAAGCACTATGTATATTCTACGCCATCTACCTCCCTCTGTCCCTCTCCGTCTATGGAATTAATTAGTAGACGGCTGACACGAAATATTTCCTCGTCAACCAGTATCATCTCATCGCTCTTGTCCTCTAACTATCAATCGCTTCTATCTTCCTACCCAGCGAAGCGTTCCCTCAATATTTGGCCAGTAAGAAGGAACTGCTGCTGCTGCAAATCCAGAATTCCAGATATTACTGCCACTATGTGTAAAACAGAACATGAACATTATGCACCTCAGATCACATAACCTGTTTATGTCTTATTTTCCCCTTCCCCCTTTGTTTCTCTTGTAGTAGATTTCCCCCTATGTCTCCGGGATGGTCGAAGGAAATAACTTCGACTGGAGTAGGATCAACCTGCACACTTTTCTTCTTTTTTGTTGGCCTACGGACCGCCTTGGCTCTGGTTTTGTCACTTCTTCTTCTTCTAGTTCCTCTTATTTCGCTAGCGCCGGGCGTGCTCTCACGTTTCTCACTAGAATTCGAATACCTTAGAAGAATCCCGCGCATTGGGATGGCATCTCTCGCACGTTGTTGGGCCACACTAGCATTACTTGGCTCGCCCGTGTCGTCCCTGGCTGTTGTATAACCATCCTCGGTTCCATGCATAGACCTCGTCTCACTAGCGGGATTTGATTCTACGACTGAGTTTTCTTCGTGAGAGCTGCTCGGCGAAGATGAACTTTCAGCGAATGCACTACTATAGGAAAAGTTGGGGTGCTCTTCATGTGAAGCGACGTCAGAATGTGAAGATCGCTGTAAATCGGACAACTCCTCTTCTGGAGTAGATGAAGAATAAGGCTCCAATGCAACCAGTTCCGCATCGCCAGTACCCTGTTTAAAATCGACTGAAGCCTTTCTACGTACAGATCCTGGCGGATCAGGGTGGTCAACAAGTGGCGGCCGTGAAAAAGGAGCGTGGAGGATAGAGACGCCAGGTAATGGTAATGCCGGCGGCGGGGCCGGCGTTGGTGATGCAAAAGTAGGATGCTGTGGATGAGCAGGGCGATAGCCAAAACTTGTCGGCATCAAGACAGAGCGTGATGGTGTCTCCTGAGGCGCAATATAAACAACACTATTGCAAAGCGATGCGTAGAAATTGGCCAACGGCAACGCAGGCAGCTTCATGTCCCAAATAGCCATCCTTAAATGCCCTTGCAGACATGCGATCATAGCCTGTGGTAACGGCAGGGCCTTGGGGTATTGGTTCATAGGTGTAGACCAGACCTCAGCAAGTTCAGAACCCGAGAATACTGCGGAAAAGTCAAAATAGAATTCCGTGGCATCAAAGTTAATTGACGGTGCCACAACCTTCTTGGATGACGGATCCAGTAAAAAGAACTTCTCAACAGTTGCTGGCTCTCCGCAGTTATAAGACTTGCAGATTTTGCGAAAGTTCTCTTCTTGCATGTACAGGATGGCGACTGTTTGGCACAGAAGTTTGCTTGTCCGGCAAACGCTGTCCAGAGCCTTATCCAGATCAACACTTGCGTCCATTCTAGTACGACTCCAACTCATCTGATTACCATCCATCGGAGCCTTTGCTATCATGCTGAGGAGTGATCTTTCCAAATCTCTCTTTTCCTCCTGTGTAGACGGCAAATGCACAACAACACTTTGAATCTTCTCCAAGAATTTGCGCAAATCCCTAGAATCAAAGAGATGATATAGAATACTGAGGTAATTTGAAGGACTCCCACAAAGGAATGATTGACGACTGATCTTTAGCTGCAGCACAGCATATAAAAGGACATGTAAACTAGATCTCGCGATCCACACAGTTTTCTTATTGTCTGCAATGCGTCGGTAATTTTGAGTGTCGTTGTCATCCAACTGGCTAAAAACAACCTCGTCGGGCGCTTCAATCTCTTTCAATCTTAGCATTCGAGGAGGTTGCTGAATTCCAACTTCTTGGAACAGCATTTTCTGTTGGAGTAGTGAGTTATTCGTTGTCTCATCCCAGACCCAAATCTTGTAAGAATTATCCGCCAAACGATACGGTGAGCGATGCGCCCTGGAATACGGCAAGCCATGCTGGGGTTCCTGCTGGGGAATTATAGGGCCAGGCATCTCCAGACCATAACACTCCTCCCCATCGGCTCTCATAAGATAACCAAGGAATAACGCAGCTAGAGATCGAAGCGTGTCCCCATGTGAAAAGTACTCAGGAATCTTAGCCATATGTTCTGGAGAGTGCATACGGAACGCCACCTTATCAAGCAGTTGTGGCCCGGACTCAAGCTCGCCATGGCTATGGGGTGAAGGCGGAATGCGCTCAATAATCCCACTGACACCGAATATCGCTCCATTGTTGAAATTGCCCATCTCTGGCTCTTCAGCTTCATCATCAAACAGACCCTTGTCAGGCCGAGAAACCTGATCTGAATACCGGTCAATAATTGCCAGCAGCAGCAACCAGCCGCGATGAACTGGAAGCAAGGCTTCTTGCTGAGAGAATATCAATTCACCAGTAGATGGTGGCCTAATACCATAACCGTGTAGGACATTTGCAAAATTCACCCAACCTGTCAAGGATCGCGCAAAATCTCCTTCAAAACGCTCGCGCTGCCGTGCAACTGTAAACTCAAATCCATTACTAGGCGGCTCCTTTAGCGCAGGCACGCTATAAGACCTAAAGAACCGTTTCTTCGGCCATAATGGATATCCCCGCGTTATGTACAAGTTCTGGGGATCATGTGTGGCATTGAGCGCGACATGGCGGTCCGTCCGAGACTGTCGATAAAGAATGTAGACTGGCAAGATCCCAGCAAGTGCGATGAATGCTAGACCAGCAGCTATTCAGGTGCCAACCACTCCCAGCAGATCCAAATTACTTGCCATTTCTCAGCGGGGTGAAGCGCTTCTTTAGCAAAACTTAGCCAATATAGGAACACCTTGGGTCCAGTTCAATTAGTAGGCCTGGATATGGAAGAAAAGATCAATCCAAACCCTCCCACATCATGCAGCATCAGATATATATTTGCAAGAAAAGCCCATGATACGTATAGCCTGCCACATAGGTATGACTCAGCGCTTATGCATGAGGCTTGCTAGATGGTGATTAGCTGGAGATGCAAGATTACCATATTCTGCAGCTAGAAGTGCGATGTGAGGGGAGGGAGAGGGCAGCGGGGCGGTCCTTCGTGAGAAAGGAAATAATATAGATTCTACATTCCATTTACTTATATATATATACATATTTTTGAATGGTCTATCTAACACTATTTTGATTCATTGCTGTAGCGGAGGGGGTGTGTGTGGTCTGAATTATCGGGCGGAAAGAGAAGAGGGGGGAAAGCAACACAGCAATGTGAGATACGAAGCTATCTATCATTACTTAGCCTTCTTTTTCTGGTTCTCATAAAGTTACTTACATTCCAAGATTAACCTTTACAACTTCATAACATATAACAAGCAACTGCGTAGAAATAGAAATCAGGGGTTGTTTTCCTTTAAAGTGTCAGAGTCATGACAAGAGATGCTTTACATGACGAATGCTGTGATTTCAAATATCTGACTTTTCACAATTGATAAAATAATTTTACTTAATAAATCATTGAGAATGGCATTCTTCAATTATCATGCCAATCAATTCATGACGACTTCAAGTTGAAACCTTAAGATGAAGAGATAGAAAGAATCATGAGCCTGATCATTCATTCTCTCTACATCTACGTCAATATAGACCAAATCACACTCCCAAAATCATGATAAAACTTGTATTAAAACTTCAACCTCAAAACTCCATTCATTAACAGCACAAAAATATATTTATATAGAAAAAGCGAATGCTATATAACACATACACAATAAGAGGAGGACATAAAAAACAAAAGAGGATTATAGGCACCAAAGGAAAAAAGATGAGGATAAAAAAGATTTGCAAAAGTACATGAAGGCATGATGATTTGGGATAAAATCTGAAAGATTTGTTTCATTTTTGAATTTGATTTTGGGAAAACTCGGGGATATCTTTCAGAACGTGATTCCACAACCCTTGAGCTCTAATCGTAAGGGCACAAGCGCTGGGCGGCAAAGAGTCGCAGGGTCATGATTGCAGAACGTGTGTTCGTTGATCATTTCAGTTCAGTTATGTAGTATGTACGGATATGTTGCGTAATCGGGCAGTGTAAAGTCGGGAAACCGGGAGAAGCGAGGGGACGGAAATTTTGCGATAAGTAGTCATGAGCGTGATTGGACCGGTCCGTTTTTTCTGTTCTTTAAAAAAATGTGGGGAGATATGCTTGTCTTTGTGGCGAGAGGAAATTGAGATGTTGAAAGAGATTCGATTATAAAAGGGAAAAGATTTGACATCAATCCGTAAGTTTTACCATCCCCATCCCATTTTATCTCCGTTCTCCAAACGGGTACCCATGAAAAATCGCATTGTTTCCTCCCCTCTTTCCACATAAAACGTTTTATATATGTTCTTTATTTAAAACGAGTACGGTATCCGCTTACGTGCGCCCATCGTGTCTGAATGGCTCGTAGGCCATATCCCTCCCACCGGGGGCCTGGGGCATGGAGGTGAGAGGGGCGGTAGCGCCGTCACCGGCACCTCCACCACGGGCACCGCTGTAGGGGCTGGAGACGCGCTCGTAGGTGTAAGGGGTCTTTTCTGCGGTGGTGCGACGGCTGATGCTGCCGTTGCGGCGCTCGGTGTGGCCGTAAGGAGAGCGGCCGGAGCAGCAGCAGACGCTGAACATCCAGAAGATGCCTGAGGCGAGGGAGAAGGCGACACCGATCCAGATGATGGCGAACATGTCCTTGCCAAGATCGGCCTTGACCTTGTAGGGCTTGAGGGAGGTGTTTACGCCGCTGATGAAGACGGTGTACATTGCTGTGGCGGTGATGGCGGCAGCGAAATAGAAGAAAGAGGAGACCTGTTTGGGTTAGTTACTTGGTTTTGAGTGATATGGTGGGAAATATTGTAAGACATACGGCTGAGATGATAGTCACAACCAGACTTCCCCATCTACTAAACACAGCAGCAATGGCCACGATCATCTCGAGAGCGGTGGTGACAAAGGCGACGACGAAAGCAATGAACATCCAGCCAGCCACCTTCTTGTATGCGCTAACGCCCTTGTCAAGCGCCTCTGGCATAATGCTCTTGCCATCGGCCTTATCATCATCAAACTCATCAAGTCCCCACTCATCGACTGGGTTAAACCAGTATCTTGTCTTGCGGTCTGTGCATTTCTCGATCTGATATTTCTTGCTCTTGGTGTCGTATTTGCCGTAGCAGTGGTTCCAGAAACCGATGAGGTAGAAGTCGTGGATGATGCCCTGGGCGTCGGCTTGCTGGAGGCCCTTGGTGAAGGGGAGGAGATCGTTGGCTAAGCCGGTGGAATCTGGATCGAGGTCTTTAAAGTCGGCCTATACTGTTGTTAGAGGGAGAAATGTATATTTCTGGATATTGGAGGTTGCGGTATTTACCTTGACGAAGTAGACATTGGTCATAGGCCCACTAGATTTGTAGAGGCCCAATGCCACCAGAATGAGGCAGATGAGGGCGCCGACAGTGAGCAGGTAGGGCGTGAAGATACACGCTATTCTCCCGCCTTTGCCCATGATGACGGATGGTGTGATGCGGTATGGACAGAGGGAAAAGAACGATGAGAAAAAAAAGGAAACAAACAAAATGGGCGAGATAAAAACGAGGAAACAGAGGTCGTAAAAAGGAAGCGAAGAGAGAGAAAAGGAGAGAGAAAAGGAGGAATGAGAATGAGAGATATAATTTCGGGCCAAAAGCTGCGGCTGAGAGGTGACTACGGACTAGTGCAGTAAACACGAAGGTTAGCAGCAGCGAGGGTGGAGCAGCCGACGATGGTCGGTCGACAGGGTATAGAGATGGTATGCTGTGATTACTAGCAGTAGTGGAGGATGAGACAAACCGCAGCAGAAGAAACAGCAGCAGCCAACACGAAGAACAAGCAAACGAATGCTGGGGTATACCGTATACGACAGGAGGAGAGAGAGAGAGAGTCGTATATAGAGGGGATGATAGAGATAGAGGGGATCATATAACTTATACAGACTCAGCATCTGTTCTGCCAAGCCGCCGTGGAAGGCTAGCGGGCAGGCTAAGCATGGCCGAGGCCGTGTTTCCACGCGGGACGTGTGCATAAGCCAGGCACCGCACCCGGAGTTGCCAGCAAATGAATACGCGCACCCGTGGCAGCAGCAGCCATGGTCAGGGCCCGCGCTTCGGCCCACGGCCAACCCTAATGTTTCTATTCTTTGGCACACGCTAGGCCCGATCGGGGTGAGGCTGTGGGATACATACAGATACAATACGATGCTGGGGGGAATTATTCAGCTGGATAGAACAAGAAGAATGGATTGGTATTTACTATTGCGCAGATTAAAAAGATATAGACATAGACATGAATAACCATTCAGTTAGGACAGTAGGGTATGGATGATAATATCATACTCCTTCTTGCTGTCAAATACCAAAAGAAATCCCAATTATCATTATCATTATCATTATCATCATTGTCATTGTCATTGTCAGCCTTATCCACCGTGTCAACCATCGCGCAGTGGCTTGGCCAGCTGCCACAATGCCTCAGTCAGTGCTTCCCCGTATCCAAATAATACCATCAGCCGCCTTCAGCTCGTATGTGCCCCGTTAACGTCATCCTTCGATTATCAAAAGAAACTCTCCGCCATCCACTTCTTTATTGATTATTATTATTATTATTATTATTATTATTATTATTATTATTCCCTATGCCAGCCGCCCCTAACAACCCCCCTAACGTCCCCCTAACCATCCCTAACCATCGCCCTAACAACAAGTTAACCACCGCCTAAATATTCCCTCAACCCAGCCCTTCTATAAATAGTGTTACAGTTCCCACTCTTCGCACTACTCTCCATGTCCTCGCCACTTCCTCGCACTCCTTAATTAAGTTAGTCCTGCTCCCCAGACCCAGTTAAACCTGCTCTTTCGAAGACAACTATCCCCCATCCAGTGCTAGTCTTCGTATGCAAGGCCCGTCGATCTGCACCTTTCCGAGCTCGTATTGGCGTGCACTCCTGCGGGAATATAAGCCTGGTGGACCGTGGTCTTGCAGGTTTTTCTTTTTTCTCTCTCCCTCTTCTTCTTCTTCTGATATGTATCCGCGTCCGTTTGGCCTCGGCTGGGCGGTGTTGTTGGTGTCGTTGCGTTGGAGACGGGGAATGAAGTAGAGACCACGATGTATAAATATCGCTGTGGGTTGATTGTAATTAAAGACTTCTACTACAATTCCACTACTGTATCTTTGTCCGTCATCCATCCCAAGTTCGCGATTCCTGCTTCGTTATTATTCTTACCCGTGCCAGGATTACACCAGGATTATTACTTTGAAGGAATGTGGGATCGCGCTTTTCAAATAAAAAAAAGTTCTGATAAGCTGACTGACCTAACTGAGTCCCTGGCTTAGGCTACATATAGTGCTGACTGCGCTTTTGATACTCCTGGCATGGTCTGGCCCAGCTCAGGGGGACAGGCGGCAGGGAAGATGGGAGATTGTTATTTCAATCGCGTCGCGGTCGTTGATTTGATTTTCTTGTGACGCTGACTGCTGTTGATGTCCTTGTTCCCTTCTTTCTCTCTTCCTCCTCTTCTACCTACCTACTACCTCTTTACACACGGCTGTGGTGACCATGGATCTTTACCATCAACCAGATGGTCAACGGCTGCTGAGGAAAGTACTGATAAAATTACACTGAGTCAACAAACTGACCCTCGCTCTCTCGTTGAAAAGAAACATAAAGCTACTTTCCAAAGAAAGGTATTACACATCGACCTTACTCCTCACCCGCCAACTGGACGCAGCATATGGTGCGACTGCATTGCTCAGTTACACAACAGAGGATGAGATGAACAAGAGCAAGCCACGCACTGCGTAAAACAATTGTTGGTTGTACAGAGAAGGTTGGTCGACGGATAAGCCACAGCTATCTACCTAGGTACCTAGGTAGATAGATACACGTCAACACTACCTCTCAATTCAGTCAGTCAGTCAGTCACAGAGCGGAGAAAAAACACTGCATGCTGCACTGCATCCCTTTGACAACAAACAGTCATTTCAAACCCCGCTGCACGGGGTATCTATATAAGTATCTATATCTACGCAACACGCATACCATGTCCATGGAACCAACCACAGATTCGCTTTACCAGGTACCAACATGCAAGCCCAGCTATTCGAACCACGGTTTCAGCTCCCGCTAAGCTTTGCGGAACTCAGGAAAGAAAGCAAACATACTACGGTGCAATGACTTGAACCGCGCCACGGTTTCTGTTTCGTCATCGTCTTTTGCAACGTCCCAACTGATTCACCGTTGTTATCTCAACGACAGATGTGGCGGTGGTTGATTGAGTGAGTGTTCGTTGAAGTGGCGCAGTGGGTTGGAGATGACGTATTATGGAAGGTTGGGCGGTTGGTTGGTTTTGAACTGGCTTACCTTATGTCAAGTATTCACGGAATACGGAGGGGAAGTGATCTTTTATGCCGGGTGTACTTGCATCCTGGCGGTTGGGTATACATGTCCCGTACTGCAGTAGACGTGAGATCGGAATTGAGAGTGGAAGAGGGGAGAGGGGGGTATGGCGGGGTATAGAGGAGGTTTATCTATTGGTCGAGAAGCAAAAAAAAAAAAAAAAAAAAAA
>PDNB01000151.1:0-72608 GCA_002573585.1 Helicocarpus griseus UAMH5409 | reverse complement strand
GTGAACACCAGTCTGTCAAGCAGTCTCAACACCACATTAAGGTAGGCCTCTCTGGTGGTGGAGGCCTTGGTATAATGAATGTTAAAGACACCAAACACCATATTGACGAAAGGAAGGCCGCCGAGGTGAGGAGGACAATGAACTCACTCCAGCAGCGAACCCGCGCAGAACTCGAAAAACTCAGGAAAAAGTTGAAGGATGGGGAAGATATTGATGATATAGGTAATGAAATGCCTAGTGACAAGGAGGAATCACTGTTTATTATAGATAAAGAAGGTATCATTGAATGATTAATTAATTTGTTACATGGTGGTCAAATTATTCTCGTTACGGTGATATTCTCGTTACGGTGTGGCAGGGCGGTAGTGGGTGCTGGCCTGGCGTTGGTTGATTATTAAGCGGCCAACCCAGCCTGCGGAGGCACGAGTAGGCGATTTGTGAGGACTAGTCAGCCGACTAAACTGGGTGTAGGCCTAGGTTGCGGCTTGTTGATGGAGGGAGAAAATGATACTGCGTAATCAGTGGGGAAACCGAGGTTCATAGAATAATGGCTCAGTGATAGATGACGGGAAGATAGGCAAATAGCACACCATTTGGAAGACGAATGAAACATCATTGTTTAACTAATAAATCCGGCGCTTCCATGGGGGGGCAAAAAGATAAGCAAAAATCGCAAGGAAAGGGAGAAACCAAAGCCCCTCGGCATGCTTTGGGTTTTTGAGCGGGTGATTGGATGGATCGCTCGCTCGATCGTTTCTGCGTCAAAGCGGAGGATGTGGGTTTGCGCGGGCTGAGCGACGCGAGCCGCCTGGCTAACAAGGTTGCATCTCGCTAGGCTACTAGCTAATAATGTGCCTAGCTAGGAGGATGGAGAATTGTTCTTTTTGACCCGCTTGTCCCGTCTCCTCCGAGCGGGACTACGCAGCGCGTAACTCCGTTTTAGCATTTCTTCACATCCCTCCAATCGATGCCTGTTAACGGGGCACCTCGGATATCGGAATTCGCGTCGCAAAAAGAGACCTGTGTCGTGGGCGGCATTTGCCCTCCGAAAGAGTAGTAAAGAAGGCGGAGGGCGTGCGACTCCGTAGTTGCTAATAATGTCCGCGTTATTTGAGGCCGTGGTTTGGAAGATCGCTGGACGCCGTCAGATGGCGCTGACAGAGGCTAAAGCTATTCTATCAACCTTGGTGGAAAGAATTTCATGCGAAAAAGCTTAGAGAAAGCTACGGAGCAATGGCCGTCTCGTTGAACCATCGTGCTCATGAAAGTTCCGGTAATAATGTGCAATAACGTGCACAGTGTACATGTGCGGTCATTGCAGATATAGATGATAAGAAAGTAGATATCTTGCTATATGTGTTGACATACCTAGCAACAAGTACCAACTACCTAGTAACAGAAAGCCGTCTTGAAACACCTCGAGGGACACAGCGGGCTATGGGAATAATAGATAAAAGCGGACGTCTGGGATGCGGACGGCAAATGTTCGAGATTATCCAAGATGTGAGCAGGGTGCAGACAAGAAACCTGGCAAGGATATATTCACAATGCCGTTTGGGAGTATGGTCCTCAATCCCAAACATACTTGACAATGGTTGTGTATTACTTTCTTCTTGTGGAAGACAATAAACTGTAAAAAAGGGGACCCGGAAAAGGAAAGAAACGCTGAACAGTCGTAAAAGAGACATAAATTTTCAAGAACAAACAGTCCGCAGCATCGCACAAACGATTATTCAAAAAAACTCAGCCATATTTTTAAATCGATTATACACCAATAGAGCTGATTAAAAAAAATCAAAAAAATATAGTATAAACGTTACGCATGTCAAATCATTTCATTACTTTGCAAAGGGGTATAACATCGGCAGGGAACCCCATGTCTTGCAATATCAAGCGGCAAAAGAAGCAAATAAACAGTGGACCATGGCGTTTAAGTCGGCGGAGCACGATGCTTATGCGGTTCGGAAGGGTGAGGATCAGGCGGGGAACGGCGTCTTGCATCGGGAGGGGATTTAGCATCGGGAGGGGATTCGATAGCCAGACGAGGCTTACTGTCTTCCTCATCGCTATAATCGTCGTCGTCTCGACGGCGCCGCCGACGGTCTCGCAGGTATGCTTCGTATCTGGCCTCTGTAAAAATTTTAGTAAAAGATATAGTTATGAACAACTGCGTAAAAACGACCCACCCCTGATTGCTTTCGTCTTTTTCGCAAATTGCCTGATTTCGTCCTCTGTTACAACCCTTAAGATTATAATATAGTCTGGACGCTCTTCAAAACGCTCCCCTTCTAAAGCCGAAGGACTAACAAACTTTCGATCCACTTTGGTCCAACGCGCGCCTGCAGGTATGCCCTTTCGCGTGGCATCTTTCAGCGGCGCAACCCCCTCCCTCACAGCGGTGCGATCTTCGGGAAATTTATCCCTGGGCGGTTTGAGAATACCTTTTGGAGGCTGTTGGGGCTCCTTTGGCCGATTTGGTTCAGTATTGGACGGTCTCCTGTGGCGCTCATCGGAGATATCAATGGGGGTTGAAACCATGGAGTCATCGGGAAGAAGCCAGTTTGATTGTTGTTGGGGGTGTTCATTCCGTCTTCTAGAATCATAATCGGCATGGTAGCCGCGGCGTGCCTCAGGATCTTCTTCTGGGCGATCTCGCGGCCGGCGTTCAGATGCCTTATACCGGTATCTTCGTTTCTCCCCTCCCAAAGAGCGCTCATCTGTTTCGCTTCCTGAAGCATCTTGAGACCGGCGTTCAGAAGTCTTGTAACGGTGTCTTCTTTTCGCCCGGTCCAAAGAGCTCTCATATGTTTCGCTTCCGGAGGAATATCGTCGCCGGTGCTCAGAAGATTTATAACGGTATTTTCTTTTCTCCCTATCCGAAGAGTGCTCATCTGTTTCGCTTCCGGGGGCATCTCGTGCTCGGTGCTCAGTAATCTTATAACGGCGCTTCCCTTTCTCTCCGCCTGAAGATCGCTCATCCGTCTCGCTTCCGGAATGCACTTCGTCCCTTTGGTTTGGTCTGCTTATACGAGCCGGATCTCGAACTCTTCGCTCATTGGGTCGGACGCCAGCGTCATTTTCGCGCGCCGTAGCTCGCAACTCCTTTGAATAACCACTGGCTAAACCAGCTGTGGCAAGGCCGGTAGGAATTGGCATGCTCTCCGTGTCATTCAGATTAGTGTCTAATCTAGGTACTTGTCTATACCGTGCGTCTTCTCGAGACTTTTCTGAAGAAATATCATTCTTCATGGAGCTTACGTCATCTTCGTAGCGGCGGGAGTCCTGTGGATGTCTATAGTCGCCGTACTCCCCGCGATGTTTTGAGGTTTCGTCTCTGTGCTGATGAAGGGACACGGGGGCTCGTGATTTCCGTTGTGGCACATTAGATGAAGGGGAAACTATATTATTTTCCCCAGCACGAGAAGATGATCGCCTTGTTTCTCCTCCCGCAATCTTGTCGAAGCCCCTGGCGGAAGGTGGTGGGCCCGTCTCCCGTGAACTTCTAGGAATTTGCGGCAGGTAATGTTCCAAACCAGTTAGACTCAGAGGCCTTCCCTTTCTCCTTCCGCGACTATGGCGTCGATAGTCTTGGGTAGCTTCAAAATCCCTATAGAATTGCTCTGTAGGATTGGTGTATGAATAAGAGTCAATGACGTCGATTTCCTGGGGCTTCGTCATCGGGGCGGGAACTGGGTATCCGCTTCTTGAGCCTCTTCCTGCAACCAGATAACCTCCTCTATCCATACGTGCAACTGCTTCTTTGTCATCCGGTGCCAACCGACCTCTCCTATCATCTGAACTAACAATCCGACGATGTCTTGAAGAGAGAGGCGACGCAGGTACAATGTAGCGGTCCTGATCATTCATAGCATAGTATGAAAGAGGGCGTGGAGGGCGACCACCATCGTACCCTGCGTACAGCCGATTTGGTGACGATGGTATAGGAACACCCAATGGACGTCGACTGGGGTCTGCTATAGACGACGTGTTACTCCTTGGGCGTATCGCATATCCAGTTCTCGTTGTGGTTGGCTGGTCAGTCAAGCGATAGGTTCTGGACGAGATCGGCTGCACCTCGACAGCTCGATCCTCAGCAGGGCGAGGAGATCGTCTGGGGTAGTAATAGTTCCTATAAGACGATTCTAGATATGGGTCCCCTGCGACGCTTGACGAGTAATATCCGTTGTGTGCGGCCCTCGGGATAACGTAGGGATCGAGATGGGTGCCAGCGATCATGTTTCCAGTGGATGCCCTCATGGGATCGTCGAAATACTTGCCGTCCGGCGAGGGCTGACGATAACGTGGATAGCTCATGTTGTGGTTCAAAGGAGCTAGTAGACGAAGCCCGTTTGATCACGGTTTAAGAGCGCGAGTCCTATCAAATGTACGGAATCTCTGTATCCGCCTTCTGTAATATATATAAGAGGTAATTTTAACAATCCATTTCAAGAGAACTGGACAAGCAGATTTTTCAAGCAAGATGCAAATCGTGGTGGTCAAAGTAGTAAATGGCGGATATATCGTAGCGGGGAAAGAATATGCAGGTCTCAACAGGGCGGACACCTAGTGTGCGTAGAACGATAAATAGCGTGTCAAGGTAGATATAATAGAAAGTATGCAGACAATAAATATGTCTAAAAGTATAGTGATTGGATTATTTCCGTGGGGCCGAAGGGAAGAAGTATGCCGTCTCGAGGAGGGGTTGTTGAATTTCCTGGATGATGCCACACAACGTCAGCGACCCCGAGAATCCTTGTTTTGCCAGAAAGGACATGCGAATTGGGTACAGCATCCAGTGATAGTAGATGTAGCAATCATTAAATAAAAAGAACCACGTACTATGAAGAACAGAGCATGCTATATTGTTGGATATGTCTCAGCAAAAGGCCGTGATAAGCCCGAACCTGAAGGCGAAGTTTGCTGGATAATGTCGAGAAAGCACATCTACGCAAGGTACATTGTTTTAAGAAACGAGCTGAGTAAGAGCGTAAGCATTTAGATCATTCAATCTGGATTTCATAATCCTTTTGTCTGAGTCTGGAGAGAGAGTGTGTCTTGCGTCGTGAGATGACGATGGTTAGGGTGGGGGAGATGGCGTTGGATTAATATATGCTCCGGACGGGGTTGGCCCAAGTGCGGCTCTGCAGCTAATTAGCCCCCCCCCCGGTATATCTGCAGACTGCACCATAACAACTTCAACAACTCCATAGGCCCTAGGGCAACAGTGTCGCATTTAAGCATGCTCTTTTCTTTTTCGGTCCGACGATCCCAAGCAGCGGATGGTTTGCAATGACCACTCCCAGTACGCTACTAACTATCATCAACAGCTTGAAATTTGGCATGGACGGGCACGATGAGAACATTGACTATTCCTATTCCTACCCCGAAGAAGAATCATATATATGTATAACTACAAATCCCGATAGGCGCCTGTCTTTACGGTTAAACTGATACTCAGTTCCGTCCGTGGTTCTGCAAGAATTCATTGAATTGAAATTGTTGGGAAGCCGTCCGCTGTCACGTCTTGGATCCGACACCAACCATGGTTAATTCGCTCCGAGCTCTTCAGTTTACCGGCTCCAGCACACCTAATCTATGTGCATACTCGCACAGGACATACATGCCCATCCACCTAGTCTCATTTGTGAAGATGGGATGTGATGCCATTCGATATAATAGCTCGCGATTCCGCTTGATTGACATTGAAAATCTGCAACTATCCAACCAACAACATTACTCGTACTTTTGAGCCGAGTTGGTTGAACCCTCCCGGGATGATAACCGCTTCCCCGACCCCGTTTGCACAGAAAAATTAGTTTTATTCGATACCAAAGTCAATAGATGGAGGTTTTAGCGATGGTTGAAAGCGGCAGACTTTGTCACAATGCCATGAGAGGGGTAGTTGGGATAACCTGACGAGCCACTCCAAATGCTCAAAAAGACATCGTCTATCCCCCTTCCACCGGCTTGCGCGGCTGCTATGCCATTCGTTTATGTTAATAATCCCTGGTTGGTTCGGGTATCTCAACCTGATTATGTATGCCAGAGTTTGGTATTGCCAACAGCCAAAGGTAGGACAGAAGATTGACAACAAAGAATCTCTCTTCATCAGTACTAGTATATATGCACATACGTTATGATCAAGAGCGTTACGTTTCGATAATGAATAGAAACGGTAACACAACCACTGTAACGGCGCAATCTACAGCAAGGTCATGCTCATCATAGAGTTTGCTTGTTCCTGTGCTAGACGGTCTAAGCGACACCCACAGCAGTCATGTCTTGGGAGACCTGGGGCTTCGAAAAACGCCTGAAAAGGCAATGACGAAAGGCAGATATTCGCAGGAGGGGGCTTCTTGAAGGAGTCCGGGTTGTTGTCTAATGAGTCAGCTCGTAGGCGGATCGGGGGGTATCAGGGCTGTGGCAGTGTTGACATGTTTCTTTTCCTTCGCATCTCAGCTTGAGAGGCAAGAAACGCATTCGGGCGAACCACTCTACTAACTTAAATCTATCGAAATGCATTCACTCCGAGCAGCTTTCTCATGTGTGAATCGATGCCCAGCTGCTCTGAAGTGGTAGCCAATTTCGTTAAACCTGACATGGTGCAGATATGAAGAACAAGTCGTTATATCATTGACGGCGCAAGGGATGATGTCGACGACACATGTTTCTCCCTGGGGCTCCCCGCGAATCGGTCAAACTTGGGAGGCCCGCTCATGGGCGGATTCGATTCATAGGTAAGCCATAACTACACGTGAGCAGCCTAACGAGCCCTAAGACGGGATGGAATCAATCATTGCCTAAGAGGCTCAAAATTTCTAACCACATCCATCACTCCGCCCAAACCCCCATGGGCGGAGAGATCTTGGTCTACGTAATAATCTAGTCATTCATAGGGCCATTCACCTTATGTCAAGTCGAAGCCACAGTTAACTAACTAGCCCTTCGATTCAAGGAGCCTCACTATTCGCTAGAACATGGCGGAGAATTTAACGACGAGCCACCGCTCTGCATCCAAAGGCTTCTTCAACGGTGGACTGTGGCTCCAAATGTTGTTGCCTCGTTTTCTCAGTCTTTGCTGAAGAGATAATTGATTTTCCGAGTTCTCCCGCTCACCGGTTCATTATCCTATTCCCTAACGGCTTGCCCTGAGCAAATTAAGGAACAGCGAGCATAGTAACTATTGAAAGGCACAATTCACGAAACGTGGGCGTCGTTGCCCTAGATCGACTACCCGTCTACGGGGATTTTTCTTCCATCCACTTTGAATGATGACTTTGAAGATCAACCGGACGCATTGTTTTACGGATATATCCGAGACTTCATGTTGAAGCCTTGGTTTTTGTGGCTGTTGTCAAGCTTCCTGTTTTATATTCCGATTTTTGCCAATCAGCCTATCCTCAGGGGCAGGACCTTTTCCGAGTCAATTAAAATTGCAACTGCGTTCTTGGCTCCGCTCTGTTTCCCCTGGCTAGCTTTCAGAAGGGATCTGTCCCCTTCATACTCCACGGACCACGTAAAACAGGGGAAAGATGATTCCGTCTTTGAACTCCTGTTGTCTTATGTGAACGACTCGTTCTATTGCTTCATTTTTGTATTGCCTGATTGATCTTGGATTCAAGATGGCCCACAACAAAGAACCTCACTGGGAGATTTTTCATACTATTCGTCCCAGGCGCTTACCAGGCCGCTGCTCTCTGTTGACAGCATCACCTTTTCTCATTGCTCTGTCTTGTTTGCCTTTGGGCTAATCTCATAATACTGACCCAACCGCTTTCTGTAGCTTCGTTTATTGCGGCCACTGTCTCCAGTTTTATATAAAAGCACCTGCCACCATCATTTCAGGTTATATCAAAGCATCTCTTAAAGTCATTAAACAAGCTCCTCTAAATCTCAGATATCCCATCAACAACCTCAAGGCTTCTCTTAGCATATATCACAACTTCCAATATCTGATAAGCGTGTTCTGAAAACATTATTTCCTTCTTCACATCTTTACAATGGCCGGACGATACAACGATGTATGGAAGTGTTGCAATTGCTCGGGTCTTAACCTTATCGCCAACGCACCTAGCAAGTGTCCAGTATGTTCGCATTCAAGATGCGGATATTGTACAGACGGCGGAAGCGCATAC
Source organism: Helicocarpus griseus UAMH5409 (assembly GCA_002573585.1). Lineage (NCBI taxonomy): Eukaryota > Fungi > Ascomycota > Eurotiomycetes > Onygenales > Ajellomycetaceae > Helicocarpus > Helicocarpus griseus. Next base: position 64,473 of record PDNB01000151.1, on the reverse strand, counting down.
TATATGTCTGCCCCTGCTACAAGAGCTCACGAGACACGAAGCAGATCGCAAAAGGATTGGACTTTGGATGAGTTTTTGTCGCTGCTTCCTCGCCCTGTGCCCGCTGTCAACCCCTCCTCTTCCGCCAACAACAACATCCCAATCCCTTCAACAAACTATCAAGTCATGGCATGCAAAGTGCACTTAACTTTTAACCCGGAAATGTTTGCTCGACCGTCTATGAGAGGCTGGTGGTACTGCCATGCATCTGGCAATGAGCACTTGAACAATCCTGCTTTGTCCCCCGACGTCTGCATCGAGTGTGGACATAGAAGATGTCCCTGGTGCCCTGTCGAGCAGTAATATATGCCGAGAACACCGAAATTGATATCGCCAGTTTTGAACATGCTGTCTAGTGGTTTTCAAGCGTCGTCATATAGTGCGTTGTGTTGATCGTTATATGGCATAGCGTGGGCATTGGATAGACGAAAATGATGTCCGAATTCTCTTTGGATTTTCCATCGGGTTCTTATTTCTTTGCATCTTTCGCTGATTATAGACTTGCTTTTATTTATGGCTTTCTCATGCGTTATTAGACCCCCCTGCCCCCTTTCTTCCGGTTTTCACCCCTTTTCATCCCATCACTACTCCTTTCTATATTGTATTACTGTTCAATTTTTACTACTCACTTCCTTTCCTTTTCCCGTCGTTATATCTTCCTAACAGATCCATTTATGTTTCCTTCTCACGTGTTTTGATATCGGCTCTTTCTGAAACCCCCTTAACACGTTTCTTTCCCTGCCCCGATAGATACCCTAGCCGGCAAGGCGACTTGGTGGGTCCCCTGATTGAATGTTGCTTTGCTGTTATAGAGCAGGGTATAAACTGGTGCTGGCATCATTTAATTTCCTTTGAAACTTGTCCATCGCATTTCATATTGCTTTCCAAAGACCGCAACCTCACCTTCTTTTTTGCTGTTTCCCTTGTCTTTTACATCTATTGTTCAGCTACCACCAGAGCCTCCAATTATTAAGTCACTCATTTTAATGGCAATCGTATTATAATCTATCAGTTTCGTCAACTTTCTTTAAAAAACCCTTCACAAAAGGCTAATCTAATTAAATAGGCTGAACCGAAGTCGTGATCGTAGAGCGCCCCCCAACCAAATTCTCATGGGGTGGTGTGCCTGAGGAAGACCGCTGCTGCTACTCGGCAAGAGATATGACATCTAAATAAACTTCCCCAACCGTGCGCTCCACGTGGTTTCGGCCCCAGATGTTTTCGAATTAGCGTATGCAAATGATTTGTCGTTGTGTATGGTTTCTACTTTGTGGTTGGTCAATGTACCGCTAGTCCGTAAAGTCCTAGAGTACTGGATTACCACAGGACAAGGCTCAATCCATCGGAATTCTATTGCTCGGTGGCGCCGTCAATGGCCGATTATTAGAAGGCGTTTGCAATGATATATATTTTACTACAGGCGATAATCCCAGCCATCAAAGATGATGAAGTGAAGGGGGGTGGCAGGGCCTGTCCCTTTTCCAATCGGCTAGCAATGTACCAAAGACCAACTCTAGCATCTTCGATGTCAATGAAGTTGTGCAACGGGGAAAAAAAGGTAGACCGGATGAACTAAACTTCGTTAGGGTATTATGGCTATATTACATATTAATAACAATGACATGAATAGTTGGCCGTGAGCTGTGTGGCTCGGGTATTGAAGAAAGGTCTTCAGATTTGACTCCGAAGTATTTCCAAGAGAACCGTCTCAATGTTGCTAACCACTGCTAGCTTCACCGCTATAGGTATCGGGTGGCCTTTGAGTATCCCGAGGCTTTTCGCTTCGTTGTTCACGCGAAGACGAAGACCTGGGGCCACTGCAGGATCCCTTCTTCTTCTTTCCCCCTCTATGCCGATGCCCTCGTGTTCTATCCCGAGGGGTAAGCTCCTTATCGCCGTCCCAGCTTTCGAAACCCACTTCTCGCTTAAGCCGTTGAACCACAGGTCCCAGGCGAAAGGCGCTCTCTGGATTGCTATGGTCCGTGCAAGGAGAGGCTTTTAGTGGAGAAACCCAATCTAGAAACGAATAGCCCATGACTTCTTTCAAATTCTCTAACCAGCTGCCCAAATCCCAAGGGTTCTCTCCTGGTTTCGTATGGAGGATAGCAAAGTCACGTCGCGGTGGTTCAGTGTTACCTGTCTCCTCGAATGCCGTTTGAGATGGCGAAACAACTCCAAAGGCCTGTGCAGAGAACGACACTACGGGGAACGTCGGGGCCAACTGGTTTCCTGCGTCGCCTCCAGGGAATTTTATTGACGGCGGGATCAAGATGGCAAGAGTCCACACTTTCGCGCGCCGGTCCAGATTTTCAATAGTTGAAGCGTTTACGCAGGCAAGTTGAAGAGAACTTCCTAGCATTCCCAAGGAGAAAAGACAAAATGACGCGCTCCTTGAGGATTGTCAGAGCACAATTCGATGATAATGATGTGTTGAGTTAGAAAATATTAACTTACAAACCCAAGAGTACTGTCCAATGAACAAGAAGTTTTCCAGTCTGTGCTAGAATTAGCCCTAACACAAATAGAAGACTCGAAAATCAAACAATGAAGCTCACACATATGAGAGCTTGAGCGCCAAGGATAGGAATCAACAGGAAAAAGTGCGATGGGAGAGCGGCCGGTGTAAACTATGTCGTAACTAGGGCAGTGAGGGATACATACCTCTATACGGTATTCTGCTACAAATACGGCCATCACGACCAGGATATACAATGTAAAAAGCAGCGTATGAAAAAGGAATTGGATGAAAAACTTGAAGGATGTCTCGCTAACCACTCCACCGACCCTTAAATTCACTGTCAGCACCAATATCATCTTGAAAAGTAAATCAATAGATTCCTTACCAAGGGCAAAAGTGGTCCATCTTCCTGACGCATCTACCTGTCTCCCGGCAGTGATGAGCTCTGTCTGATTTGAACTGGCAGCAAGTGGAGCACCACGCTGGTCTGCCGTCTTCCTTGCACACAAACACATCTTTTAGGTAGAAGGCTTCAAGCCCAGAGGCATCAATTGGGTAAGCGCTTTTTTCAGCACGTCTTCCACCTATTATTCCAAGTCCATGCCACTCCTCATCGCCATTGTTCTTCTTTGATTTCGACTTTCCCCTTCGAGATCTCCTTTCCCTTTTGGCAGGCCTCGTCTCGACCTGAGCCTCGCTATGTTGAGATCCACGAGGAACGTAGTCCGGGTTCCATACAAGTAGGATCAATAGTCGAAGGTATGACACAAGGAGCCCTATTAAGAGAATATAGAAAGCGACCAGTAATCCAATGGCCGTGGCATTCCTAGGATTTCGTGATGACGTAGAGATATCTAGAAGATAGTCGACTTTCTAAGGGGTTAGCATTTTCCAAGTCAGACTGCGGTAGCAAAAGCGACACAATAACATACTGCACAAGGATCTAGTAAATGTCCAACACGCATAGATGATTATAAGACCAAGAAACCCAGGGAATACGCGTGAAACTGCAAGGTTTGCTGTCTTCTGATCACAGGCCATTGGGTTCAAGGGGCTTTGGAAAAGGCCGACTCGAAGGAATGGCCTATGTGCTTTTGCTAAAGCTGCACTATATCAAATAGCCGCAATCAAGGTATATCTGGAGGGCACATAAAGAATGGTTTAGTAAGTTGGCGTGGATGAATTTGGTATGCAGCTTTGCTTTGCTGGTCCGAGGCCGTCACTTTGGCGGATCTAATTGCTTACTAAGCTGAATCTGGGAAGCCAACCGATCATGGGAGCTCAATCCCTTTTTTTGAATTGAAATGTTGAGCTTGTATATTTAATTGCTTGTTTGCGATTTAGAGGGTACAAGAATCCTACTAAATGAAATATTCACAGATTCGAATTTTTTTTTTTCTTTTTCTTTTTTTTTTTTTTAACTTTTATATATTTCTTTTGCTACTTCAAGATGCGGCTATTTGAACCACGTGACTGGTCGCTTCCCCGCATTTTTGCTTCTCGCTTCTGTCAACCTCATCCGTCGCCAAACACAAGCAACAACCAACAAACATTAACATCAACATCAACATCAACAACGGCGTCCAGTGCTTGTTTAACCCAAGAATTCATACACCTGATGGTTTGGGGCTCGCTTTTTATTGCTTGCATTTAGTATCAATTTGCTTATGTGCATTGTTAACGTTTCTCAGCACATCTTTGCATTCCGTTACGATAACCGTTGATGGCTTCGGAAAGACCAACGTGGCTTCGCAAGTATCATGTGCGTGGTACACTTGAAGGTCTTTTTCTTCATGGACTGAATAGGAGGGGTAGAATTTGGCATCGGGCTTAAACATATCGTATGTGAGTTCGCCTGACTGACCTAAAAACAAGGCTGCAAGGCTGTATCCCAGCATTGTCAGCCTTCTTGCCATGGTGAACATTTGCTTAATGTCCACAAGGAGAGGTCAACCCTCTCTTAATTCAATATCTGTTGGAAGAGGCATATTAAGCCTTTGCAAAATCCTCTTGTTACCGAACCTTCTTTTCAGCTACAATATTGCTAGCATTTTCGCCCCGTTTTCTGTCTGCGCAATTGATTCATACAGGGGAGTTTTGCTTGCGGTAAGATCGTTATTTGTACGGTTTTTTGTTACTGGTAAACTCGTCCACGAATAAACCCGGAAGATACGTTGGAAGGAAGTCTCCCTCGGGGCGTCGAAAGGCTGTGTCGGTGTGTTTTATCCCAATGATACTTCTCCTGAACCAGAAAAGAATTAGGTAATTCCTGTTTCTAGGTGTGAGGAAGCAACTCATGAGCTCGTTACATAACTTACACTAGCCACTCCTTGGCCCGAACTACACGCCTTACAATATTGGGGGAATGACACCAGGTGCCTCCTCTTGTGGCTGTGCTTGGGGGTTTGCGGTACGGTCAGTTGCTGCTGGAAAAGCTGAATGTATCTTCCGCCTTTAGACTCGGTCTGTGTTTGCCTCGGAGCCATGAAGCCCCCAATCTGGGCGTATTGGAAAGTAGGATTGAAAACTTCTGCTAACTAGGCACCGGACGATACTAACCCGCTGAATTGTTCATTCGCAGATGCCTTGCCCCTTGCAGAGCTTTACTGGGGAGGCAACTCATTCGCCTGTTTCGTGGCCTTGGAATTGTTGGTTTGATATCCATATCAAATATGCTGATAAATCCTCTCTTTGAAGGACTTGTCTGGTTTATTTTCACGAATGATTATTTCCATATTCCCCCCACGGCAAAACATCTATATGTCTGTTCTATCTTAGTCTTCTAAAAGCCATACCCGAGGTCAACAGTCTACTTGAATTCCCAAAGTCGTAACCGCATCCGCAGTGTTTTCAAATTATCTGCAAGTATTTGCTGGTTTCAAATGTCTACGGTGAGTGCTTTTCAGTTCCATCCTAATTGAGGCATGTCCCATGCTGAACTTGATGACCACAGAATCCAAAACAAACCGGATATCAGCAGTCCGAAAATGGGATGTTGCAAAGCGGCATGTATGCTTGCCCGTCCGCTTATCTCGTTTATCCGCCAGACCGCACCGGACAACGTCCAAGCCAGCACACCCTCCTGCAGTATGCCTCGCCTGCGGACCGAAGATGCCACGAGAATCTTCGTCTAGTTCAGCAGCAGCAGTACGACGCCGCCAATCACTCACGAAACGCTACATACGCCGGACGTATGACTCAGGGATATGGAGGTATTATAGACGAGCCCGAACGACATTTACATTATCGATCCGGACTGCAAAGCAAGGAAGACCGTTCTGAAAACTCCGCTTTTGAAAAAGCAGAAGATAGAAGGCGCGAGAAGAAAGAGCCACCGCGGAGGGTCCGTTCCCCAAGGAGACGTTTTACTCGCGTATGGACATGTTGTCAGAACTGCTCCGCTCCCGGACCATACTCCTCACTCTATTCTCGTTGCATGGGCTGTGAGGCGCCGAGGTGTCCTAACTGCATTGAGATGTGTGTTCCAGCTCAGGAGTCACCAATTCAGGAGTAGCGTCACCTTATCTTTCGATCGACTGATTGCGCTCAACATGGCATGCTTGATGTCGATGCCATTCCGATTCTCTATTTTCGATACCCATTCATTATTCTTTCATGTTAAAAACTTTTTGTGGATCTCCTTGCCAAGTTCATATTGGTTTCAGTTTTGCTTTCTGCAATTTTTGGTCGTTCAGAGCTTTTTATTATGTCTGAAAATAACGAGTCATGTTATAAAGTCCCTTCAGTTTATTTATTCTAAATCCGCGAATGCGTCTTTTGAAATTAGCATAGATTTTTTTAAGCCCATGATGGGATTTTGCTGAGATTCACTGCTCATTTATTTGCTTTTTTTTTCCCTCTTCAGATTTATTTAATTATCAAAATTGCTTGAATTTTGAATCTACGGGTTAAACTCACTTGAGAATATTTTGTTAAACGTGCTTATTGGAATTGGTGGTGGTTCGGAGGAGTCACTCCCCAAGCGTGATCCACTCGGATAAGGCTGCCTAGTCTGGCGCAGGCGGAATACGCCGAAGTGAAAACTTACGGAGAGAGGTACTCGATACCATATGCATGCTGCCTGAAACATTTCTCCTCTGGTGTCGCATGGAAAATACGGCGTCTGCCAACTGAGATTATTGATTGATTTTTTATTTTTATTTTTATTTATTTTTTTTTCGGCTGTCAATATTTGAGTGCATTCCAAGGCAACGGAATTTCTCTCTGTCACGGCGTGGAGGGGGGTATTGAACATTTCGACCCAGTGTCGCCGCCAACCTGGTCAGCCTTAATCGTTTCCGCAGCGGACAACCCTTGTCTTTAAGGCCCTTTAACGTTCGATGACCTATTGCCCGGTCCAATCCTGGGTTGCGCTTCACTATGGAGTGGGGCTCCACCGTTCCGACTGAGTCAACTTTCAATATGCGCAAAAGTCGATTCCGATCAGTCATTGCGACTACAAGATTTAGCTTGATCTACAATAGCGCGGCAAGGCAAGTGTACCTGGGGTGTTTCCGGGGCGCCTGTGCCTTCTGATCTACTCAGGGACTGTGGACCTAAGGGAACTTACATGGGGGGGCGATGCACTGGCCTAGAATTTCTCTTGACAGGAGTCCTAAATTGCTGACTAGTTTGGTCCTTCAGGCATACATGGCAGGTCATTTCGTCATGGAATTTATCGTTCTTTCGTTTGGTTTAAATATCCCATCCTCTCCCTATCCCTTTCCCATTTTTTTCTCTTCTCTTCTCCATTCCGTCCTCAATCATCAATTCTATATAATCTATAATAACTACACGCATTCCCTCAGAAAAGTAGCTTGCAAAGAATCTATTCTTTCTCAAAAATCTCTTATATATTTTTCGCCCACGTCAACCTCGAAACCGCAGTTATGCCCTACGCTACCCACTGGACCTGCTGCAAATGCAACTTCGGCCCTATGACAATCTCCAACTATCCTTCTTGCATTAATTGCAACCACCGGCAATCTTCCTGCTGCCAATACGACGCTGTCGATAGCACAATGGCGCACATAGAAGGGTCATCGCCGTACGGAATCCATAACACAACAATGGAGCGCTCGTACCCGGCCATTTTCGATGTCGGCGCATATACAAGCCTTCCTCTCCCGCTCTCCGGCGCTATGAAGGAGTCATTGGAGAACTTCCACGCTCCAATTCGCAGTCGCCCCACGGACCTATACATCTGCTGCGCATGCGGCGATGGTCCCAAAGTCTTCCAAAACCAAGGCCGCTGCGTCAATTGCGACCACGATGCCTGCGCATACTGCACTCATGTCAAGTAACGATTTTGCGCAAGACCTGTTTCTGTAAGTATCTGGTCGGGCTTACTGAGTTGCAAAATTGCAAATGCTGACCTTTTTCCATTTTTCTGCAGTGTATAAACGACGTTTGACGAACCCACTGCATATTGCTTTTCAGCGGCATCCTTGTGCAACTTTTGATGTTCTCGAGCATTTGAGCATGCGATTTTGAATTTTTGGATATGAATTAATCTTCCGGGCTTTCTTTTGTTTTGCTTGTTTTTTTCCTTAATGTCGAATCATAGACGGGCATCTGCATTCGATTGCGCTTTTGTTCTTTTTTTCGGTTTCTGTTGTTAGCCACTCATGCAGGTTATGGGTTGGATGTGCATTGGAGCGTTCTTCATCATGTATGGTTAAAGATTTCTTTTTTCTGGTAGTTTTTCTTTTCCTTGTATCTCTAGACCATTGTTGTTTTGCGATCATGTATCAATTGTAAAGAATTGGACAATAGGAAAGTACTTTTGCTTTGCCTTAATAATTAGTGCCTTTAATAGTATTCCAGGCAGGAGTCAGCCCCGGTACGCCTTGCAAGCCTTAGGAGCCCTGTCGGTGGATCTTAACTAGCCGTTGGCGCTAAAATCGCCTAGTTCGGACTCATCCAAACATCACAGTAGAACTATAGTACTAATTGATTCTGTTAAATGACACCCATCATACTCGAGCACAAATTCGCAAAAACGAACTGGTACCCCGTAAAAAGATAATATGAGGGTCTGTGCCATGTTGAAACTTGTCTTGCAAACTGCGGTGTCCCAAGACACAACAATCTATCCCTTTGGAAGTGAATAAGTTGTTGGCTATTTCAGCCTGCTTCGCTGCCTGGAGAATATGACCATTCATACGATCTTATTGGTGCGCGTAGTGCTCCAGTTGACGATATTACTGATTTGCCTGAGATATCCCACCTTCAGTAACTGGATGTTGGTGGGGTCATTCCGCAACCGACAGATCCTACTGATCCTGCTTCACCGCCGAAAACCTCGGACCAGTTATTGCTCCTCCCGTTCGTGTTTTTTTAGACTTGGACTGACTATCATCCCCCTCCCCTCCAAGAAGCAGGTTGTAATGAGACCCGGACTTTCTCAGAGCCAATGTCAAGCCAGAACACTCGTTCTCCAGATCAGCTGAGAAGACCTGCACGAAAATGCTCGTGCTGATAGTATGGTTCGTGGCTTCTGGTCACTGCATATGCGGGTCAACGGCGCAGCCAGTGGAAAAGAAGCCGTTGTAGCGGGTACCTTTTCTACGGTCTTGAAATGTGGAGGGGTTCAGAAGGTACTAGTACTACGGTGAGTAACATGGTGGTGGTGCAGATGTCTAAGACCTTCAAAATCTGTCACGAATCTTGGCTTTGCAGAAGGGTCGCCAAAAAGCAATTCGGGGCTGCAGATTGGTTCACGGCAGTTTCGTTATTCCAACACTTTTCCACCGTACAACTCAGGTTATTCTTATCTCCTCCCGTTTGTTCACCCCTATCATTGCGCCTGATTTGCTTCTATTTTGGAAACGACTCCGTTCATCGATAAAAATAACATGCGTTTTCGTTGATAGGGACGAGAAATGTCGGTAAAGGCACGCCCACCCCACCCGCCCCCAAACAATCATTATTTAGCTGCGCTTGAGTATTATTTGATATGGAGATGGCGGGGAAATAATGGAGGACACCTGTCCGCCGCCGGCCCCATATTCCACCAGGGCTCAGCCCGATACGCCTAGCTATATCGGGCTAGCTTGGCCGTTGCGGCTCAAAACCGGGGCCTGATGAGGTATCCACTCCCCCGCCATAACCTCGTGACCCCCAAGCCCTAATGAATTAATTAACAATTATTAGTGGAAGAATCCTTACAACGTCACCGCAAACAAACAGCTCACGGCATGGCATAAAGTTGAAAAGATATGGATTCTATGACCATTTAGGGATCAAGTACGGCCAGCAGCTGTTTCTTATCTCAAGCAGATTAAATGCCAACGACAATCGTCTAGCATGACGGATGCCAAGCGTTTACACTAAGTTCCAGGTCTACTTTTCTCACGAATTGAAGCTCTAAGGAACTTGTGTCCAGATTGTTGATTTAATGTGCCAGAAACCGGGAAACGATCGACTGATCCTTGATGCAAAACAAGGATCTCAGCCAGGAAGTTCAGGAACATAACTCAGAGCTTTGGATCCCCTTGGCCGTTACAAGTCACCTGCCCCGGTTAATTCCATCATCAAATGCCCTAAACAATCATCAGGTCTTGGTATGACTCGAAATTCCCATTATTATTCACCTTTGATTTGACAGCCAAATGATTAGCAACGGTTGGTGATCCAGGGCTTGAGGACCCCTGTCGAATTTTGAGGGCCTGGTTGAGGAGCCTGACCAAACCAGCAAGTACTAGATGTTTTGGCACTATCCACTATCCGCTCAGGCTTTTGCCTCACTTTTCTGTGCCATTGGCTGAGAACTTCATTGATATAATAGACAGGGTTCTTCTGACATCTTCTAGAAAGCCACTAATTGCCTTCTAGACTTGGAGTCTTGATGATTGACTAACCAATCCAACCTAACAATTTCTCCCAATGTACCGCGCCTCAAAAAGCAATGCTTGGTAAGAGGTTTTGCAGAGTTTTGAAAGTCAGGGATCTCGGATGAACGGTCATGCGGCGGTCACCGAGAAATTCAATTCATCAAGCTAACAACCCTTTAAGCAAGTTTCCATCAGCCTTCTAGAAAACTTGGCAAACAGGCCTTGCGCGGACCCCAGTCGTTCACCTGACGCCCAACGAGCCAAGCACTGGAGCCCCTTAGACCCCGGCTATTTGTCTGCATATTTTGCGTCTGCGATGCTTGGTTGAGTGTCAAGGGGAAGGGGAATTTCTACTGCACCGGAATCCTCACCGGTTCTACTTGCAGCTGACCATCATCTCTTTGATGCGCCCATGACTCAAATATTCCGGCCCACAAGCCTCAGGCTCGTGTTTTCCGCTCTTCATCTGGTCTCCAGCCACAGTTACCCGATGGGATTCCGCAATATTGTAAATCTATTGGTCAGGTATAAGATCAATCCTCCCAGCCATGCTCCGTCCCCAAACTACAAGGTAGGGGGGGGTCCGCGAGTAACAGTGGATTTTGGCGAACAAAATCGTGATTTGGTTCGACACGGCGCAAGGGGAGGCCACATGCAACTCCTCCAACCATCATTAAGAATTAGGGTGTGCCGATTTCTTCTTCATATAGCAGTTTACACGGCAGGTACGGCGTGTTCTTTCATCCCAACAATTATTTGTTCTGTTCCAATAGCCACCCGCCGCGCCTCTTGGCTTTCTTGGGAGTGATAGATACACCAGGCACAGCGGCACCGGCGGAGCATCACAGCTCCCGCGAATCAACGGAAACGCCCAAACCTTCGGATCCCAAACAAACAAAAAAAAATTAATGATCAAGCTCTTCTCGGCGTTCGTACTCAAGCAGCCCATTGTATGTCCACCCCGTAAAGGGACGCCCTTTTAATTGTATGGTAGGAAGCGGCGCTGTCAAGCTGTCCCGAATGCACCGCCACATCTCGTCTTTGTGGCTGCCAATGAACAGTTTGAACATTTAAGTCTCCCAAGAGACAAGAGACAAAGACAATTGTTCTCCTTCCCGCTACAAGCCGAGCTACTTTGGCTACCGTCACCGCTAGATTCTAACTATCCCGTATAGCGATATCAGGGCCACAAAACGGCCCTGCATTCAACTGGGCAGAGCAGAATATCCAGGCAAAGCCAAAACGCCACATCCTTCGCCCTAGGGACAATAGTATTGTTTTCCCCACACCCAGGCCACCGGTTTTCGACCTCCCGCGGAGTCCCAATGCGCAGGGCCCAAACTCCTCTCCCCCCTTCAAGTAGAACCTTGGTGATTGTCGGGGTCGCCGATTTCCTGCATCAGGGTCGTGTTTTCCCCACGCTACGTGGCCCATGGGCCAACTACACTCTCACAAGATCTAATCTTTTGCATATTCCAGGGGTAGTCGTCGTACCAAACTTTCGCAACCCGGAAAGAAGAAATACAACAATAGTAGATAATTGCAGGCATAGGTAGAAAGACCTTATTTTCATTTTCATTTGCTCTCTCCGGCACAGTGGATCCTATTTACCGCCCCTTCGAAAGGGGAGAGAAGAAAAAACGCCTTGGGAAAATCCGGATTCTGATCACCTGTCAACGGCATTCCCTCTTCAACAGGGAGGAACTAGTTACTCGAAGACAACGTGCACAAGAAAAAACATTGACAATATACGAGAGTTTACGAAATGCGAAATACGATAGGGCAGGCGAGAAGCGGAATGATTCATAGGGGTCTCTACGGCAGCGGAAGGGCAAAATAGATGAGAGTGGGGATTTCAGCCTTGCACTCTGGGAATCATTATAGTTATTCGCCTATGCTCTACATGTACATATGGGCGCATCTTGCGTCTATCTGCGAGTGACTCATGCCGCTTTTGACGTCAACTTGGACATGTACGTCTGGATCAATTGAATGAAGGTAAGTCCGTACAGTGCATTGAGATGTAGGAAATTTATATATACTAGTGCTCAGCGAATCAATTTAGAAAGGGCCCAATAACCAAAGGACCACAACCAACCCAATCTCAATACTTAAAACCCCGAGCTTCACGGTTGGACTGTGCTGAAAAGTCCTTTTCACTAATGGGTGAAGATAAAAAAGCAAAAGATAATAGCAAAAAAACCAGAAACATACGACAGCCGGGATTCGCTGGTGGTCACCCACCCAACTACTAGCCGGCCGGCGAGTGGCTTAAGTACGGCTGAGCGGACGGGAAGCCCTGTTTTCCACTCCCTATGGTCGTATGTGCTGAACATACACTTGAAGGAGATTATATGCGTCTAGCTTTAGGGAATGTTCAAAAAATCCCGTAAACTTCTTAACACGGGCGTTGTAGAAAACTTACGGAATTTACTCCGTACTATGATAGAAAACAGTATTGCCATCACAAACCATACTCCTATGATAACTTGATTGCTAAATGGCGCTATAGCTGTGACCCATCTCAGATCGAGGCAGAAACGAATTAGTAACGAACAATTGTAAGTTGTAAAAAGGCAAGTCATTCAAGATGTGGACAAAACTTCAGGGTAATAATTCTTCATATGCAATGGATCTGGGTTATCAAAATTTCTTCATTATTCATACAAAAATAGGGGGGGAAAATAGAGACGTAGATAAAAACGAAAAGGGGAGGGAGCCAGCCAATCTGTCCGAGTGGAAAAGCGAGGAAAGACGAGCTCAATCCAGCCTTCTTCTAGGAATAGCAAAGTTTCTAGAAAGAAGAGGTGTCGTCGTTGGGGAAACATATCCTTCTTTCCAGCTTTTCTTTCCCTCATTCTGTTCCCTTCCACGAGAAATTCATTCTCAACCAGTTGCTGTCCAGGTCGACAATCTGGCTTTTACCCAGTCATCTTCTCTCGCCCATTAGTACTTAGAACAACAACAACAACAATGGCCTTCGTGGTTGTCTTTATATCCAACCAGCCAAAGGCGGCAAATTCGAAGCCAAACCCCCTCAATTGGAAAGCCCTATCTTTCACACCTCTACCGGTGCATTCCGTTCTTTCATTCTTCCGCTGTTCCGCTTTGTTGTTTTTCCTTTTCTTTTAATCTCACTGCGTGTGCATGTTCACCTCTCTCTCGCCATCCATCCCCCTTATTTCCTTAGCGTGGTGTAAATCAGTGAAATGAAGGAAAAATGTTCACGTCCAGAAGACTAGAAAGTTGATATTTGGTTGTAACAAAAAGAAGAAAACATTGAGCCTGCTACGCTGGAATGCTGGACCGTAAAGCCTCCTCAAACGATAGAAGCAAGAAAAGGAGAATGCGACACGAATGAGGCGCTTTGTATGAGTCGTGTAGAGGGAAAAAAAGAGGATATATGCAGCTGGAGGGACAGCTAGTAATCCAAAGATATAGGCGAGAAAGTATATCCGAGGTGTCTATCCACCATTTGCTTGTCGCGACTGATATGTTTTTTTCAAAAAAATATGAGTCTCGCGGTTGTTGTTCCGCAATCACCTCACCTCTTGACATGGGCAAGCATTGCCTGAAAATCAGCCTGCCACAGGATATTAGGCCGGGTATCTTTGTTATGGCGTTCATGTATAAGTCAGATGAAGGCGCAGTCTACAGGGCTAGAACTCGGGAGGGGTCTTTCAGAAATCGTCTACGGTAACCGGCAATTTCCGTCGCAACAGTGTTCAAATCTTTCACCTTATCGCGGCGCATATCGTTGACAGTTTGTCGTAGTCCCGCGACATACTCCTCTCTTTCTTCGGGAGTCTTGCCTTCTCTCACGGAACCCATTTCAACGAGAATTTTGTCATCTGTGAGGGTTAATATCGGCCCTAAGTCAGCTTACGAACATTGACGACGGGAAAAGGAGAAAGAGAGGAGAGAGCGAAATGTTGTAGGAAATATGATGCAGTGAAGAAGTTAAAAGAAGACGAAAAGGGAAGGAGGGTAGGGGGCAAATGTAAAACGTGAAAGGATCAGATTCTTGAGACCAACTCCATCGACGCACCACTCAAGGTCATATCTCGAAAGTGTTGATATTCGCACGAATGGTCATTACAGGCTCCGCCCGTGGCTTCATACGGACAAACATAGCTCTGCGGATCGATGTTATGGCTGTAAGTTAACGAGCGGTAACCCCCATTGACATCTTCAGTATAACGAGGGTGATATCGGTAGGCCTTAAATAACCTCAATGGGCTATTATAAGGCGTAAAATAGCGATTTACGCGCGATGAATCATCTTTACCCTGGCATAAACGTTAGTAAGCTCGATCGAGTTTAGTAGTGAGCGCCCAATACCTTGGATGAATCTATGCTGGCTTCGGCCATAGCGTCTTGGGGATCTAAAGTTAGTGCAGTAACATCTCGGGCGAGACGGGGAGAGTATGGATCGCCGTCCGCAGGCTCGGTCCTATCCGGCGAAGCAGGGCTAAACGGCGGTGACTCTATCGGACCCGAATTTTCGGGGGCAAAATCTGGCTCAGGAGGTTCATAGGCGTCTGATCCAACCGAGGATTCTGGGTAACTTGCTCGATCGCCCGTATCATCTGGTTTAGGCATGGAAAGGGTAGATTTGTCCTCCAGGGGAGTCGGGCTGACAGACTCGCTCATTTCAGACGGCTGCTCGTCCAGATCGGCCATTCCTGCATCTATAATCAACCTAGGGGAACGTGATTGGGCCTGTTCTGCCGACGCGTCTGACTCTTGCTGCATCTCTTCTTGGTCAGAAACATCCTGTGAGCTTCCCATAGATTCATCCATTGCAGAACTAGAGCACGTCGACCCATCATCTTCCACGTCGGCGCCGGAAACCACTTCTTCTGTGTCTTTGGTGGAGACGGGCATCCCCATCTCTATAGCCTCCTGGGATGTTTTTGGGACAGCCTCAAAACGCTGGCTGACTGTCGACATTTCGGTTGGGGTTTGAATTGGCACGGGCCCGTGATCTTGAACCAATCCACTGCGAGCTATGTCTTCGCGGTCTGATGGGCTATCAGTGGGAGTTCCCTTAGAAGCGGGTTGAGGCGAAGCTGGTGAACAAAAGAACAAGAAGTGAGCCTTTGGCGTTTCAGACAGTACCATGATCGGGCGTTCTAATAGGGTGGGGAAGTGCTTTTCTGATGATAAGCTTGGTCAAAATAGCCCTTACCTTGATTAGCATTTACAGTTTCCCCTACTTCCTCTAGGGCGTCCTTAGTCGCTTGAAGTTCTTCGATAGATAACCCAACTGTCTCAACACCGAGGGATTCCAGCTCTTCCACTAGACGCCGCCTCCCAGCTTTTCCTTTCTCAATCTCAGCTAGTAATCTCTGTTCCTCTTCACGAAATTGGAGTAATCTCGCTTCAGATTTCTGTAGCTCCGCCTCGAGCATGGGAAGTCCAGATTCGATTTCTCTTTTGCGCATAAACTTCTTTCGCATCGATTCTATTTGACTTGGGTCAAGTGAAGTCTGTGATAATATTGATTGACTGCGCACTGCGCCGCCGGAATTCTGACTCGACTGCAATGCTGGATTAATTATTCGTTCGGGGCTGCTGACAACAACTGGCGAGTTCCCAGGCTGATGTGATCGCGGCTTGGGATGTTCGGTTTTCGCCTGACCATTGACAGCTAACCCATTCTCAGCAGTTGAGCCGATAGACGAGCGGTCCCGGAGCTCCGGCGATTCCACACGATTCGCATTCAACTTCTCTGCTTTCCGCTTCTCCAACTCCGCTATTTTTTGGCGCATGGCTAATATTTCCATTTGTAAATCGCCTTGTTGATTTCCTGCGCCGGGGGTTTGTGATACAGACACTGCTGGAGTAGAGCGAAGAGAATAATTTCGTGAAGAAAAGTCAGACAGGGGCGGAAGCTCCTTGGTTAGTGGTTGGCTCGAAGCTAAATTCCTATCTGACCCAGCGATGCCAGGTTCAGGTGCTGATTGTTTAGCCTCAGCAGCATCTATATCTGAGCCATACATGAATTCGTCTTCACTTATGTCGATGATAACCTTATGGTCAGGGATCGCAGGGGTCACTTCATGCCCAGCTTGTCTTTTCTGAGGAGCAGTATTAGGTTCATCCGTAAAATCAGAAGCTCTTGGACGCTTGCGGGGGGCGCGTATTTTTGTTAATGATGACTCAGTGGACAGAATTGAGTCGCCTTTACTGATGGTAGGCTCTTCAGTTTTGGCTGGTTCGGAACTAGTCATGAACAACCCAGGGATGCGAGCTGTCGATTGTGGCTCAGGCTCAGGAGGGCGACTGGGTAAAGGGTGGCTTAAAGATGATGGCGGCTGGGATGCTGAGGGCTCCGTAGCATGCTGTGGGTGTTGAGCCGTACTGGCACCAGCAGAAAGCGACTGTGTTACCACTGGTGTTTCAGCAGCTGACCGTGTTTGACTTCTCATAAGTCCTTGCTTCTTTAATTGTTCCATTCGCTGTCGGGCTAACTCCGTTTGGGCCTTATTTTTTTCTTTCGCCCGAGTTTCATTGGCAGTCTGCTGTGGTGACTGCGAAGCAAGCATGTCTGTAGCCTTAGGAATTTCGTCACTGGACACAGGGATTGTGGACATATTTTGTGGCACTGACTCCTTGGTAGTTTCGATCCTCACAGGCTCGGTGCTACCTTTTCCAGCCTTGGCTGCGAGCATACGTGCAATTACATCTTTTCGTTCCAAAGGTTTGCTTGAATTGGCGGCGGGGACACCTGTAGTTTCCTGCGTGGGCGGTCGAGCGGGTTTGTTGACAGCTTCCTTGACAGACTCGCTGGACTGGCTTGGAGCAACGGCAGGATGGGCGGAACTGGAGGCTTGCGTGGTAATCGGTTCAGCAGCGGAAACGGCAGGTGTCGTCAACGACGTGGTCGCTGGGTCTTTTGCGTGAGTAGAGGTGGCCGGCTGCTTCCCGGCCTTCTGATCCTTTGCGTGAGTGGAAGTAATTTTGAGACCAATTTCATCATAAAGGCGTTTGAGAATAACTGGATCTATGCCTTCTTTCACAAGCTCATCGAATTTGATATTGTGTGGAGCTAGACCTAGCAGCGCTCCCTGCGCCTGCACACGTAGTTGTGCTGGGGACTTGCCATGTGAGGTATATGGCCGTACCCCATTGGCATTCGTCTGCGTCTTGTTGCCTGAGGTAAGTGTCTGACTAACTGCGGAGTTGTTTGCGTCCCGAGAAACTGGTTCATCATGAGCATTTATCCCAAATGTGGGAGGCGCGTTAATACCCCTATTGGCTGGTTTTGAATCCTGATCAGAATACCCAGTGCCCTTTCCACCAGCTTCTGGAGGCTGAAATAGTCCTGCATTTTCTGGATTTCGAACAGGTTTTCGTGGCTGCTCAGCCTTTCCTGACTTATAATGAGAAAGTGGTTCTGCTGGGGGGTCAGCAGGCAATTGATATGAGGATGGACGACCGCAAATACCTTGAGAGTCAACGTCAGAACGCCGCTTATGTTTTTTATCTGCACCATACGATTGGGTATAGGAATCCGAAGTGTGATCCTTCGGTTGGTAATTAGGGTAGCCCTCCAACTCAGATGACTCCATCTCTTCTATCTCCCCATTGCTTAGCTCCCCTTCTTCTCTATCGCCCAGATCCATGGGTTCTGGGGACTCAATCGCGTCCAGCCCCGCAGCATTATCAGACTCCTTCTTTGTAGTATCTGTAGGTACTGTTTGTTGGACTTCTTGAGCTTCACCATTTGGTTCACGTTGAGGAACAGCTGGCTGGCGGGGAAACACCATGGGAGGAGTGAAAGTAGGCGGGTAAGGGCCTGGTTGCTGGAAGGAAGGGTGCTGAAAGGAAGGGTGCTGAAACGGAGGCATGAACGGAAACGAAGGATCAAGTAGAAAAGGCGCGCTATTGTTTGCCGCAAGACCCGGAATTTGAGGATTTGAGGTGAAGCCCGAACCGTTGATTGCGAAGGCCTGGGGTGGCGGGGGAATAGGGGGTCTAGGTTGATATCCATCAGAAGCCTCGCCTGATGATGCAGAAGACGGTTCCGGTGGCCATTGCTGAGATGGATTATAGTAGCCCCCAAACGAAGGAGTAGGAGGGTGATTGGATGACATCTTGGAGTCGTGTGTGGTTTGTACAAGGGGATGAGATATCTCAAATCATGAGGACTCGACGAGAGTCTGGGCGGTTAGAGAAGTTCAGTAGCTTTCGACGACTGAGGTACTGTGGCGCCAGCAGTGAGAAAACTATTTAGACGTGTATTACGCGTAGACAAAAGCGAAATGCGGCAGTGACCACCATTAGTCTCTAGTCGCAACATCACACACCACACAGGTCGAAGATACCCTGGGTACCTGAAGCAGGAAGCTAGATGACCACTGGCAGTGTAGCCGCTGGCTTAGTTCATCAGTAAGAATACCAGGCACATCAAAGAGACAGAGCAGTATTTAGATAGACCCCACTAATCAGCAGCAGAATGTGAATCGCGAAAGGTGTGACTGGACACGAGGTGTATTGATGTGTTGATGTGGATAGGAGGAGGAGGAGTTGGGCAGCAAAAAAGACTTGATATGCTGGTTAGGGAAATTTCTCCCAGAACGGCCAAAACGGGCAAGTGACCTGGTCATGTGACCCTGACCGCGGCGGGCGGGGTGCACGGGCCAACGGCGGCCAGGGAGACGGCGACAACTGGGAAGAATGTAAACAAACACGGAAGTATATGAGTTCACTGTTCACAACTCCTTCAAACTACCGCCAATTATACCACCACCACAACAGGAATTGCTCCTCTGGGATGAGAGGAGCATTTTATTATACCCCTTGGTTTTACGGATTTTCTTTTTCGTGTAATTTCTTTCTTCTTATCTTATTCGTTACTTGCCTTGCGTTGCTTTCGTGACAACAAGGTCTATACAAAGCAAGTCTAAAGCAATCTGAACTCATGAGCACAAGTTTCTGTTAATATATAATTATTTAGCTGACTACAATGGCTCCCTTACCATTGAGTCCTTCGTCAAGGCGCAACAACCCTTTCAGTCGAGGTTCCCCATCTCCTTCCCCACAGCCTCAACCTCAACCAGCTCCCATCTCCGCCTCCGCCAGGCCCAAGTCCGTCGCATTCACATCGCCGGTATCAGCAGAGCCAACCGGGCATAGTCGTAATGCATCCATCTCTCCCATGACCTCGGGGTCTTTTCTATCCTCACATACTAGGCAGCGCTCAAATTCAAGAAACAACACCCCCGCTTCAAACACATTTGCTCCCCAATTCATAAAATCGGAGGAGCTACGGAGAGGCGCTGATCAGATTCGTGGAATAGAGGGTGATAATGACTTCTCGGGAAAGAGATATGTTTGGCTGAGGGACCCGGAGAAGGCTTTCGTCCGGGGCATGGTGCTGAAGGATACTCAGGATGGACGTCTATTAGTCCAATGCGATGACGGAGGTGTATGTGTCAATTGTCCGATTGGGATACTTTGAGGCTTGAGTACTGATGTTATGTTTTTAGCAACGGGAGGTCGATGCTGAGAGCGTGGATAAAGTCAATCCTGCCAAATTCGATAAAGCAGATGATATGGCTGAGCTTACACACTTAAACGAAGGCTCTGTGGTCCACAATTTGCACACACGGTACAAATCAGATTTGATATACGTAAGATGAAGCCTGTTACAGATCTACGTCCTCGCCCCTGGGTGGTTATTGATTGGAGATTATAGACATACTCTGGACTCTTCTTGGTTACGGTGAATCCGTACTGCCCTCTACCCATTTACACAAATGAATATGTGAAGTTATATAAGGGTCAGACGCGAGAAGAGACACGTCCACATATTTTCGCCATGGCGGATCAAGCATTTCGCAACCTTGTCGAAGAGGGTCAGAACCAGAGTATCCTCGTGACGTAAGTTTTTCCGACATCACTATGAAGGAGCCTCAAGAAACTGATTTTATGTACAGCGGTGAGTCTGGTGCAGGAAAAACAGAGAACACGAAGAAGGTCATACAATACCTTGCAGCAGTTGCATCCTCAGAAGGGCCACAAGGGCGATCTAGCGGCAAACAATATTCCAACCTTTCCCAACAAATATTAAGGGCAAACCCGATCCTCGAAGCATTTGGTAATGCGCAAACAGTCAGAAACAACAACTCATCCCGCTTTGGAAAATTTATCCGAATAGAATTTTCACGCACGGGTCAAATATGCGGAGCTTACATTGATTGGTATCTGTTGGAGAAGTCCCGTGTCGTGAAACTTAACTCGCAGGAACGTAGTTATCATATCTTTTACCAGCTTCTTCGCGGAGCGGATAGGGATTTGAGACGGCATCTCCGACTTTCCGACCTCGACGTTGAAGATTTCGGTTACACTCGAGAGGGAAACGACTCGATCACAGGTGTTTCTGATATTGACGAATGGAACTCCCTCATGGAAGCTTTTGGCGTCATGAATTTTTCAGATAATGATCAGCTGTCAATTCTACGGACTGTGGCAGCAGTCATGCATCTGGGAAATATATCGGTCGCCAAAGAAAGCTTACGAGCGGACCAGGCAACGCTTACTGCCGAAGGATACGAAAGTGCCGCAAATGCTTGCCAGCTTTTGGGTATCCCGCTAGATCCGTTCGTGAAGGGCTTGCTCCACCCCAAGGTCAAAGCTGGCAGGGAGTGGGTGGAGAAAGTTCAAACCCCTGAACAGGTCCGCCTTGCTCTTGATGCCCTTGCCAAGGGTATCTACGAACGTGGATTCGGAGATCTAGTATCCCGAATTAACGATCAACTAGACCGAAGCGGTACGGCGGGTGATGACAGCTACTTCATTGGAGTTCTCGATATTGCAGGTTTCGAAATTTTCGAAAACAACAGCTTTGAGCAGCTTTGCATCAATTACACGAACGAGAAACTGCAACAGTTCTTCAATCATCATATGTTCGTCTTGGAACAGGAAGAGTATGCCAGAGAGCAGATCGAATGGCAATTCATTGATTTTGGAAAGGATCTCCAACCGACAATTGATCTTATCGAACTACCAAACCCAATCGGCATATTTTCCTGTTTAGACGAAGACTCCGTGATGCCAAAAGCTACCGATAGATCTTTCACTGAAAAGCTCCATTCGTTGTGGGATCGAAAATCCACAAAATACCGCCCCTCACGTCTAAGTCAGGGGTTTATCCTCACCCACTATGCCGCCGAAGTTGAGTATTCAACAGATGGTTGGCTGGAGAAGAACAAGGATCCTCTCAACGACAATGTCACACGACTACTATCTTCGTCTAACGATAAACATATCGCTAATCTCTTTGCTGACTGTGCTGAGCTTGACGAGGAGCACGGTTTGTCAAAAAGCCGAGTAAAGAAAGGCTTGTTCCGCACGGTAGCCCAAAGGCACAAGGAACAACTGTCAAGTCTCATGGCTCAACTGCACTCTACTCATCCCCATTTTGTCCGTTGTATTTTGCCAAATCACAAGAAAAGACCTAAGCTATTCAACGGTCCCTTGGTACTGGATCAACTCCGCTGCAATGGTGTACTGGAAGGAATTCGGATCGCCCGTACTGGATTCCCTAACCGCCTTCCGTTCACTGAGTTCCGTCAGCGGTATGAGGTGCTTTGCCCGGGAATGCCAAAGGGGTACCTCGATGGCCAGAGCGCTGCTAAAATCATGGTCGAGAATCTAGGACTGGACAAATCTCTGTATCGCGTTGGCCTCACGAAGATGTTTTTCAGAGCTGGTGTGCTAGCAGAACTCGAAGAGCAAAGAGATACCCTTATCCGGGACATTATGACGAGATTCCAATCTGTTGCTAGGGGTTTTGTGCAGAGGCATATTGCGAATAAACGACTATACCGCACAGAAGCCACTCGTATCATCCAGCGAAACTTTCACGTTTACCTAGATCTGAAATCTTCTCCGTGGTGGACGTTGTTTGTACGGATGAAGCCACTGCTTGGAGCGACTCGAACCGCAGGAGAAGTGAAAAAGCGCGACGAGCAAATACGAAAGCTCGAGGAGAAAGCCCAGAACGACATTGCGGAACGTCAGAAATTAGAGGAAGAGCGACGGAGAGCAGATGTCGAGGTACAGCGAATAAGGAAGACGCTCGAGAGTGAGCGTGCCCTGGCTTTGGATAAAGAGGAGATTTTCAAGCGACTCCAACTCCGGGAAATTGAGCTCAGCGAAAAATTAGCCGGCGCCATTGCGGATCAAGAAAACTTGGAGGACCAACTGGACGAATTGATTGCATCCAAAAAGAAGACGGAGGAGGAGCTGGAACTCCGACGTTCTCAACTTGAGCAAGCTGCGCAGATAATGGGTCGCCTTGAGTCTGAGAAGAAGGAACTCCAGGGACAAACTACGAAGCTTGACAACCAGTTGCGCGATGTTGAGAATAATCACCAAAAGCGGGATGACGAGGTCGACAGTCTATCTCAGGAAATCAAAATGCTCAAAAGTCATCTTAGCTTGAAAGAGCGGAAATTACAGGATCTTGAGGCTAAACTCCTCAAGACCGACCAGGATCTCGATATCAAACTTGCGAATGCGACCAAGGAGCTTCATGTTTCTAAAAAGCAAATCAAGGATCTCGTTGAGGAAAACAGAGCAATTCGTCAACAGATCTCCGACTTATCCTCAACTTCAACCGGGTATGAAGAGTTGGTCCGGCGAAAAGAAGGGGAGATTTCACTCCTTCGTGGGGATGTTAAGAAATTCGAGTCGGAGAGAAAAGCCCTGGAAGCTGAAAAGTCCACCCTTGCATCTAGGCATAATGACATGCAGCAGCGACTTCGTGAGCTACAGGCGCAAACCGACGCTATGAAGTCGGAGAAGAAGACCTTGGAACGTGAAGCTGCGGATGCTAGGAAGCTTCTGGAGGCTAAGATGTCCGAAGACGCGGAGGCTGGACAAAGTCGCAAGATGCTCGATCAGCAAGTCAAGGACCTCAAGGAGCAATTGTACCAAGTTCAAGCTGATCTTAGCCGCGAGAGACAATCCAGGGACGACGTACAAATGCTTGGGGAGCACAAGTATTCCCAGCTCAAGGAGGAGTTTGATAATCTAAACGACTCTAAGATTATCATCGAGAAGGAAATGTATATCCAGCAGGACACCTTACGGCGTGCCACGGAAGCCCGCACAGCAGCTGAAGAGGCTCGTAAGGAGTTGCAAAAGGAATTGATCAATCTGCGGGAGCGATTTACCAAAGTCGAAAGTGCTCATCTAGACGCCGAAACTGCGATCGAGAAGAAGTTCGCGGCACAGGCGGCTGAACGACAAGCAAGCATACGACGGGACCTGGAAGCAAAAACCCAAGCTCTAAACGAAACCGAAAAGGAGCGTGCTCGCCTTGCCACACAAGTACAGGATTTGACTCGAACAATGGCAGAGTCTGAAGGCTTCCGCATTCGCCACGACCAACACAAGGAGCGCTTAGAGCGGGAACTCGTGACTATCAAGGGGAGACTCACTGCTTCGGAAAATGATAACAGGGCTCTGCTTAACAAAATCCAGCAGAAGAACCTTGATATTGCTCGTTCCAATTCGCGAGCCGGTGACACGCAGCGAACAAGAATGGTGCAAATCCAGAACGAAAAGTCGCGACTGGAAGAGGTCAACAAGCAGCTTACACGACAACTAGGTGATGCTCAACTATCCATCACGGCGCTTGAGAAGCAAAAGGAAAAGCTGGCTCTCAGTGTCGAGGACCTTAACCATGAAGTCACTAGGGAACATAAAGCTACGCGAAGCGCGGAGAAAGCCGCTTCGGCATCCAACATTCAGCTTGCTGAAGCTAACAGGAATCTCGAAACGGAACGACAGTTGAGGACTCAGGCACAAGCCAACACGAGGAAGCTGCAAACTTCGATTGACCAAGCCAACAAGGAACTGCAGGAATGCCATCAACAGCTCATGCTTCTCCACAAGGTATTCAACCCCGAAGCAACCGAGGCGCCTAGTTCTTGGGAAGCTGTCAAGCCGGATTTGAATAGGAATGTGGACCTGGCAGCCGTGTTGGAATCGGTACAGAACAAACTCCGAGTTAGCGATGAGAAGCGTGCCCGCGCTGAGAGTCAACTGGCTGAAATGCGCAGACGCCACGCAGATGAGATGGCCGAGTTGGATGCTCGATTTTCATCTTCCAAACGAGCGCTTCTTGAAGAAATCGACCAGAACCAAGTTGCTGTTACGCGTTCTCCTGGTCACTTCAGGAAGAACTCTGAGCCTGTTAAGCGCTACTCGAATCCTTCCACGCCAAACAATCGCCGCTTCAACTTTGCTGAGGGAGCGAATGATTCTGGTCGATCTGATCGAACCGTTGATACTGTGGCTTACCAGAAACGGATGGATGCCGCTGCTGAGATTGAAATGCTTCAGAACCAATTACAGCTTACTGAGATGCAGAATCGTCATCTTCAGAGCCAGCTCGAAAGGTCCACCCCTGCCAGGGACTCGTGGCAAGATGAGAGTCCTTCGGTCCGGCGAATGCAGTTGCTCGAGCGTGAGAACGGCCGCCTTCATGAAAAGCTTGATGACTCTGCCAAGAAGGTGTCTGCCCTGGAGCGCAGCATCCATTCCGGGGAATTGACCCTGCGAGACGTCCAAGCTAAATCTCACGAGGAGCTCTATGACCTGCTCAACTCTCAGGAACAGTCCAGAAAGTCGCTGCTTCAAGTGCACAAGAGCGCACTAGCTGATTTGACAGATGCCAAGGGTCAGTTCGAAAAGATCAAGCACGCAAGAGCAAGCCTAGAAGTCGAGCTGCGGGATGTTAACTCGGAGTTGAAGGAATTGCAGCTTGCAAGGGAACAGGATGCTGCCAGTCGAGCCCAGCTACTTCAGGAATTCGCTGACCTTCAAATCCGGTTGGATGCTGAAACTTCCAAGGTTGTTGACCTGACCTCGAGCCTCGAGCTCTACAAGGGTCGGGCCGATGAATATTTTGAAAAGCTGGAGCAAGCTGAGATTGCTGTTTTGAAGGCGACTCGTGCCGAGCAGTTCTCCAAGGCACAAGCCAAGGAGGCAGAAGACACGTGTGCCACCATTATGTCGGAACGGAAACAAATGGATAGCCTGGTTGAGGACCTGCAACGGCAAACGCAGTCTTACGAAGAGAAGGTTGAAGATCTCGCTGCTGACCTAGATGCAGCGCTGCAGGCAAAGAGGAGACTTCAGAATGAGCTCGAAGATTACAGAAGCCAGCGAGCCATGGATATTGAAGATAAGGAAACCTCCATGGAGCAGACGAGGAAGAAATATCAAATGGAATTTTCGACACTGACCAACGAGCTCGAGATTGAGCGTGAGAATGTTCTCCATATCCGCGGCGAAAATGCTCGGTTGCGGGAAGAAATCGAGGAGCTCAGATCCAAATGGGACGATGAAGTGCTGAACAGCTCTACCTGGGCCAAGGAGAAGTCGCGCTTGGAAATGACTCTGCAAGATGTATCGATTTCTCGTGACGAGGCTGTTAATGCACACAACGATGCACAGAGCAAGGTGGTTTCTCTACTATCACAGGTTCGTGGTCTTCGCGCCTCTGTCGATGATGTTACTGGTGAGCGCGACGCGCTGCTCAAAGAGAAACGAAGTCTCGAAACACGCCTCAATGAGACCTCTGATCGCTTGGCTGAGCTTGCGCAGGGTGAAAATCCTTCAATGCGCAATGCTGCTGAGATGGATCGGGAGCTCCTTGAATTGAAGACCCAGCTTGCCCAGCAAGAAGACTTGTCTTCGGCTGCAGTTGGAAAGATGAGACGAGCAGAAGCACTGGCGACTGAGATACAGAAAGAAATTGTTGCCGAACGTGAAGCAACGGCTCAGCTATTTAAGGAGAAAGCAGCTTTGGAGAAGCAGCTTAAGGAGGCCCAACTCAAGTGTGTTGATTTGGAGACGAAGGGATACTCTTCTGCCAGTCAGGATGTGAGATTCTTGCACAAGCGGATACAAGAGGTAAGATACTTTCAGTCTAGCATAGGCGATATTCAGACCATCCCAGCGCTAACCACTGATTCTCTATAGCTTGAAACCCAGTTGGATGAGCATGAGTCGAAGCGCAATGCCGAGCAACGATCCGTCCGAAACGTTGACCGCACGGTGAAGGATCTCCAATCCCAGATTGAGCGCCGCGATAAGATGAACGCGCAACTATCCGATGACATTGCCAAATCCCGAGATAAGACGGAGCGGCTTCTCAAGACCATTGAAGAACTGCAATCAAGCGATTCGGAGAATCAGCTTCAGGCTCGTCGAGCTGAGCGGGAGCTGCGGGAAGAGCGGGAGAAAGTTTTGAGGCTGGAGCGGGAACTAGAGGGCTGGAAGGGACTGCGGGTGGAAAGGGGTAGCGCAATGGGACGCAGCGGTACCATGACTGGGTTGAGCGAGATTGGCGATCGATTCGGTGGGAGTCGACGTGGTAGTGGGGTCTATGTTGGACCGGGACCTAATGGTCCTATCGAGATACCTCAACGGAAGCTGAGTAACTCCAAAGGCTTCCTTTGAGGAATTTATGCTTTCACTAGGAGCTTGAACTTAATGGTTTTTTTTGGTGTATGGGTTACGACGGGACATGATATCTTTTTTGTATGTTTTGTTTTCAATTTTTGGGGATTAGCGGAGTAGGGCCGGTTCATGTTTGCCACGAATGAATTGATGAGATATGGATGTGATGAGCTGGGTTGGTCGAATGATTTTGAAGGAGCAATTCCGTTTTTTTATTCCAATCTATATTATTTTCTTTGTTTGGTTGTTGAGTTACTTCAGCGCATTTAGTTTTTGTTTGATAGCTGTTATGAATTTCGTTCTTTTTGTTCTTTTAATCACATATATTGGAGATATCCTGCTGCAGAATATCCACGAAAATAAAATCTATGTGTTAATTAATTTTTTTCTGATATCGTTGTAAAGGAGTGATGAGTTGAGGTTGAAGGTGCATTCATTCATATACGTGCGATGACGCTAACTTGATCGAGCAACATTGAAAACATCCAAGGCCGTTGTCACGCAGTCAACTTTTAGCACAGCAACCACCTTGATACCCATCATTACCTACCTCATTTTAGACCAGCCATTCCGTTTTCTTCCCGCGCGGAAACTGATGCTTAATATTTCGTTGCATCTAATTTGACACCTTAAATACTGTCGACATTCCCTTTGCCTAAGAGTTGCCGTTTCACATCACATCGCAGCCATGGTATGCCGTTCTTATCTCCCCTTCAACAAAAAACAAAATAATATGAAAAAATGTAACTAACAATCCACTCTTTCAAAATGTAGGCTCGCAACAGTGAAAAAGCACAGTCTATGCTCTTCCGCTTCCGCGCCGCCCAAGCTGCCGACCTCGGAATCCTCGACATAGGCCGCACCCGGCGTCCCAAAGCCATCACATCCGTCACATCAATCCCCGTATGCGAAAAATGGCGCGGCCAGGTACTCAAGGAGATATCGCGCAAGGTGTCGCGCATCCAAGACCAGAGTTTGAGCGACTATCAGATCCGCGACCTGAACGATGAGATTAATAAGGCGATGCGGGAGAAGTGGATGTGGGAGGTGCAAATACGGAATCTTGGCGGGCCGAATTATACGCGCGGTGGTGGGAGGGTGTATGATGATGAGGGGAGGGAGATTCCGGGGGGTGGGAAAGGGTATAGGTACTTTGGGAGGGCGAGGGAGTTGCCGGGTGTCAAGGAGATGTTTGAGGCGGCGGCGAGGAAGCAGAGGAGGGGTGGGGAGGAGGAGGATGCTGGTGGTGGCAGGGGGGATATTCTGAGGAGGAATGTTGATGCGGCGTATTTTGGGTATGGGTTGGATGAGGAAGATGGGACGCTGTTGGAGTATGAGAGGTTGAAGGAGATGGAGGCGTTTGAGGAGATGTTGAAGAGGGGGGAGGATAAGAAGGATGATGGGTGGGAGCCGCTTCCGGGAGATGCTGGGGATGGGGTTGAGTGGAGGTTGCCGACTCTTGAAGAAGTACAAGAAGAACTGGTGGAAAGACGGCGGAGGAGGTTGCTTGACAAGATCCTCTGATGACATTTTTGTTATGATGGAATGGATCCCTTATGGGCTGCAGGCGCTTAGGATCTTTCTTTTGTTTGTTATTGTCATGTTTTGTACGTTTGTATATTACATAGTCGTTATTCTGAGTCTTAAAAACTATAATACATAGATCTGCAACGTCTATCTAGAACGAATGTAGAAGTAGATGAATGTCCCGCATTCAAACTGTCTCTACCTTCTCCACTTGAGGTACGGCCTTGGCCAGTTTCTCTGCCTTCTTGGCCTGATTGATGCTTCCGCCCAGAGCTGCCAATCGTTCTTCCTTTAGCTTCAAAGTCGTCTCTAATACATTGTCCATGACAAAGGCCCCCATCTTCCCCGTTTCATATGTATAGACGAACTTCCTAGCCGCAGCCTCGATATCCGGGACTCCGCCTTTACCCAAACACCCCTGCTTCTGAGCAAAGCTCTCCAAAAGGGGTATTATCTCATTTGTCGGTTTCGAAAACCGATGGTACGGATGTTGCTTCGCGCGGTTAATTTGATAAAGCAAGTAGTCAGCTATCGTGACCGGCGGGATAATGCTCCGCTTCACGCAACTGCAAAGCGCAAGTTTCAACATGCTTTCTGAATCCGGCATGTATGGCACAAAAACGCCCGGCGTGTCGATTAAATATACCCCATACATTTCCTTTTGTAAGAGTTTTAGTCCGGCGCCGACTCTTCTGGTAACTCCAGGATCCGCGCCGGTCTTCGCCGCTCTAGCCTTTTTCTTGTCAACGTATGCTCGGAGATTGTTGATGAGGCTCGATTTGCCAACGTTTGGCATCCCAACGACGAGGACACGGCAACCTGTGATGCTGTTGATTTTAAAATCATCACTTCTGAGTTGATCTATGATCGGTTTGAGTGTTCCGGAACTAAATCGGCTGGCAAAGAAAACCCTCGATTCTTTATTCCACTTCCTTATTAACTTCTCGCGCTATGCGAACAAAGCAAATATTAGTATATTGCTTGAAGTAACTAGTAGTTAAAACTATGGCTCTTTACCCGGTGTCACTCACTTCCTGGCTTTCCGGCGCATGATCACCCCCAAGGTCCCGCTTGGTATATACGATATATCTCGACTTGTCCCCCAGAGCTTCTTCAAAAACTGGGTTGATGGAAGTGGCAGGGATGCGATAGTCTCTGCATTCAATAACATGATCTATTCTCGACAGCATCTCCTTCATCTTTGAAAGCCCAGCTTTATGATGTCCTAGAAAATAGGTCCGTGGGATGCTGTCGATTTGCGGAAAGGTTGCTCGCGGTATAAACGACATGGCAGAAGATGATATCGCGTACAAACACTCCGAGGAAAGAAGAGATATTAAATTCACATACCAGAAAAAGGAGGAGACGCTTTAAACGAGGGATGCGACGCTACAGACTGAATAAATGCTGTATAATTTTTTGGGTAGTCTTGATTCTTTTGCGATGACAAAAAAGTTATCAATCTTATCAGCGTTGGAACCTTGACGAAATCCTGATCACGTGGTCTTGGTAGCCGGCATGGTCTGTGCTCTGAAGCTCTAGAAAACTAGAGTTGACTTAAATCAGTATTTACATTTATATTACAAGCAGATTAAATTGTAATATTTGCAAGCGTATAGAGGAAAATATCGTTAATGTCTGAAGCCTATGTGAACTACATCCTTTGAATAGAAGAGTTATAGCACAATGTAAAAGCTGAGCATTCCCAAGTCAGCTTGCCCCTTTCTAGCGTATATTCTAACTATGCGCATGCATTAGTACATGATAGCTAACTAGTCGCAATTGCACCGGAAGCTCTTAGATAACTCCTTGGCGCCTATATTTCCCTCACCTAGCCAATAACCCCAAAGTAGGAATCCATTCCCTGGGTCCGAAGAAGAGGAAAGAAGTCTATGCCCTCCATCCTTGAACAAAATCATGCAGACGATCAATAACGACTCCAAAGATAGCGTTGGCGCTATCGCTAATCAGCTGCTCGAAATGGCGAATCGCTTCCTCTTCACTCATTTCCAAATGGAATCTCTCTTTCACCTTCAACACAACCTTGTCTGGCTCGATGCGGATATCGGGAATATTTGCGTCAACCATCAGACTGAAAAGATTGAGGATGAGGTTCGCGGATTTGCGTAGTGTAGTGTATGCAGTGAAACAGTATTGTTTGAACGATAGGTAATTGGGTGATGATGCTCCACCCATCCCCTCTACCATTTCTTTGCAAAGTTTCATCATTGGCGCGAATGGTTTCGGTTCGCGACCTAGAATGTAGCCAAAGTCCGCATGGAAGAAATGGCCATCAGGCGCGAGTAGAAGATTATCCAAATGTCTGTCGCCAACACCAAGGAGGTAGGTAATCACGCAGTAGCCGGCACAAGATTTGATGTAGGTGTCCATAGTTTCTTTGCGAACACCTAATGGTTCGTTGTCGTCGGGGTTATTCGCTTTCAAGTAAGCGAGGATAGAACCCTTGTATTTTGCGGAGGCTGCTGATAAGGATGTTGACGGGATGAATTGCATAGCGCCGGCTTTCGCACCGGTAGCAATTATACGGTAAGGTGTAAGTTTCAAATCCAAGTTTTCCTTTTGCAAGAGACGGTCCATAAGACTTATAATTTGTATGACAAGCTGGTCCTGTCGAAGGTCATCTCCGACTTTGAATATTACCGGATATTTTCGTCCGTCAGAGAGTTTGAAATTGATTAGCAAAGGGGAAAGGGAGGATTTGAAAACATTAGAGCCCTCAGCAAAGCAACCCGAGATTTGAATTGACGGATCCAAGGGCAATGGCAGAGGAGGATCAATAGTAGCAAGTTCGTTTTTAGGGTCCATCAAGAACTTTTTCAGTTTTTCGATCTTGACACCGCGGTTCACCCTCGAAAGGCCGATATCCCTGGCGATTTTAGAAAGGACAGTAATAAGTTCCCCCTGCCGTAACAACAGTTTCCTCTGATCTGGGTGATGTTTCTCTAGCTCAACCATGAAATAGTACTCGACGCGAGCAAATAGTTTGTGGTTAGCCGTACCGGTGTTTGTAGCCGTACCGGTCTTTGTGTCTGTATCATCGCACTCTACCATGAGGTACCAATGAAAGTAACTTCCAAGCAGTGGGTTATTGGCAGCTCGCGCAATGAGAAAATTAGTCAAAGAAGAATCCTGGGTTACATCCTCAGTAACATCATCGGGGATTGATTCGAACTTCAAGGCTTGAACTAGCTGTAGAAGATATAGCAAAAGTTCTTCATCATCGGACTTCCTTAACCGCTCCACAGCATAAGCACGTACGGCTGGGTTGTCAAATGTCGGCCCGAGAAGCTCCAATGCATCATCTACATCAATCTCCGTCCACTTGGGCAGTATTTCGACAGCTTGTCGGGCTTCGCTGACATCTTGCCAATTGACTGATTTCACAAATTTGGTCAACGCTCGCTTATCACGGGTGAGATGGTGCCTGAACTTCCAGACAAGATCTTTCTCTTCAGACTTTAATTCTTGCGTAGGTCCGTATAACATGATCTCATTCAATTCGTCACGGATCTTAGGATTCGGCTTGAGGTCGCGATCCATAATACCAGTTCGGTGGCTACGAACCAGCCTTCGATGCTTGTCTTCGCAAAGGTTTCCTTTTTGACCAACCTCAGGGTCGTATATCCGGATTACTCGATGTTCTTCATCATCGTAACCGGCACCGTCGATATCAGGACCCAGACGGACTTCCGGCGGAGGCTTGAGGGTGGAATTGGAGCCTGACGGAGGGTGCTGTGAGTATGAGGATATTGGCGGGCGAGGATACTCAAAATCTTCGAATACAACGGGATAGTTAAAGCGGGGGAGCTCGATGTAGAGGACAAAGTTCTCTTCATGGTCATTTGCCTCGTCTTCCTCTTTTTCAAGGTTTTTGGCTTCCCCGTTTGTTTTAGCTTGGGCCTTTTCCCTCGCAGCATGACTGCGTATTGCTCTCTTTTTCGCGGCTTCCTCTGCCTCCAGTTTCTTCTTCTCGACTGCCCGAAACACCAGTTGATCCAACCAGTCAACTCGAGCTATTTCGCCCATGTCATGCTTCTTGAGAAGCTTCTCCAAACGCTCTAACTCCTCTTCTTCCGGAGTTGGACCCTGATCTATATGTGGAAATAGGCGACGTTTCTGAGCGGGTGTGGATGGCGTTGTCGTATTCGAAAGCCCGTCCGCAGCCTTGTGTCTATATATCTTACACTTCTGGCTGCCCTTTTTCAATGTACCGCCCTCGTCAAACAAAGCGATGGTAGTGCCGCCAAAAGGTACAGAGTGTCCGTAAGCATCGCTCCCACCCAAGGGCGACAGGTCCCAAACCGTGATGGCAAGCTGACTGTTAATGGGCAAGTCCTTTATAAGTACGGGTACTGTAAGCCATTCATTCCAGGTACGACTGTTTTTGAACGATTTATAGGCTGTCTGCACTGGGACACCAAGAGGTTTGGAGCTAGCCCATAGCTGCACAGTAACATAAAGGTCGGAGTGGGAGCTCTGGTTTGACCCAAGGTGCCGAAGTTCAGGGTTCTTGATCAAGACGGAGAAAGGTATCGGTTTCTGCTTTCCTTCCAAGCCGCCTCTAGAAGATAGTTAGGTCTCGTAAGACTGAAACAGAAACACAGGGTTATCAAAGTGTACACTCACATCTTTACATGGATGGGTATATCCACCTGGGCGGATGTTGCGAAGGTGTAGGTGTCCATTGTGGAATGCTGACCTTCCCGGTCGCTACAACCGTCGTTTCTCTCCTTTCTCTCATCTGACGTTGACCTCCATTCTCCACAAGCGCTGTCCCGGTGTTGAGTGAGTTGGTCTGGGGTCGTAGTTTGTCGTTGATGCGGATATCAGATTGTCCACCTACGTCAGGCGCCCACAGCTTGCGGATGTTGTTTGATTGGCTATCGCTGGATTACGTAATGTCTCATAGTTCGTTTTCAAGTTGAGAATAATGAAAATAATGGAAATAATGAAGATAATGTTGAAGATAATTCCTGCACTAACATTGCACATTACATTTCTACTGTACTGAGCGGGCGAATTATTTAATTTATATCATACAGCTCAACATTATCAAGCCAGCTTCATCCCTTGGGCAAGCGCATTTATGTTCATTATCTCTGCTTCTTGGCCGCTTCTAGATTCCACTCGAACAAATTGCGGAATATCGCTTTACCTCCGCCCTCAATAACATCTCCATGACATGGGATTATCCGGTCAAAATCCCACTTATCAATCGCAGCCGCCGATTGCGCAAACCCCCGCCTGTCTGATGCCGACAGGACATACCAAATGAACCGCTTCTGCCCCGTCGCAGGCGGTTTCGTCGACTGGAAACAACTAAATATCTTCGTAAGTAAACCCTGCGTGGCCGATTCGCCAGACTTGGAAAACTGCTCGGTGGCAGGAAGGTTGAAGACCAAATCCGCTTCAATGAGGGTCTTGGAAGGTTTGTGGAAAAGAACAATTTCGTGACTTGGGTGCGCGTTTACATATTCAACGTCGAAATCGGCATGGAATTCGTGTGATATTCGGTAATCATTCTTGTTCTCCTTCGTGAAGATGTGGTCGTATGTGAGACCTCGTGTCTCTGGATTCTTCTCCCGTTTTTCTTTGAGACCCTCCGGTACTATGATTTCGGCGTTTGGATAGGCTTGTTTCCAGGGCGTTATGAATATATGGTGCTCCATGTCTGGGGCAACAATGTATCTGACGTTGCCGCCTAAGGAATTCACCGCTTCCCGGGCATTTGGCGTGAGAGCAACTGGAGAGAAGACAACCAAAGGCCCATTTCCTAGACGGACTGTGTGTGTGCGGATTAACGAATTAGCAAATAAGATTGACCAGTGTGATGCCGTGTGTCGTTCGCGTCCCCTTCAAATTGATACCTACCAATTGTACACCGACCACCAATTCTTGCGTAGCCAAAACGATAGAAAGGAACGTTCAGAGTGACTATGTCATTCTGGACTTTCCGTACTACCATGACATCCTCCGGCCGCGGAGGAACGAGTTTTGAAGTCATCGTGCCGAAGAAGGCCGTTCGTGTCAATTGTTTGGGAATTGACCGACGGAAACTGATGATATGACGAAAGTTCTCTGGGTGGCGTATGACTTGGGCTATGAGGCCTTGGTTGCTGAGCAACGGAGCAGCTTTTGTGAAAAGAGTCGACTGGTTAAACCAGCGTCTCCCTGACAGGCTGCAGATTGATAGGGGGAGTATTGTTAAGGAGTTCAGCTGGTTAGAGATGGAACCTTGAGAAGGGAGACGTAGGGTAGAGGGAGCGGAAATCGAAATGAAGGGAGCGCTGGGCCTGGATGAGAACATCAATCAGGCAATAATCTGACTGTAGAAAATAAGCACGTTCAAAGTACAGAGGGGTTTTCGGAGCAATAAGTTGCAAACGATCTGTTTATAACAGTGACCTTGTCGAAACGCTGGAGCTAGGTAACTATGACGTAATTAACTGTCGCGTTTCAATCGCGCGTCTAAACGGCGAAAACTGCAGGATAGTAAACGCATGCGAGATCACAAAAGAGAATATATAATTGAAGCGCATCAGAATATCAATTAAATATTCATGTATAATCAAAAATAAGAATTTAATACAGCTGAATAAAAGTCAAGCGCAATATAACAAGAAAGCGGCAGATAAATAAGAATAATAATACGAAGTAATAAGCGGAAGGTATCAAACGCTCAAATGGAGTCAAAAAAGCCGCCAGAGAAAAATATTAATATGTACTGTATGCTTAGATGGCATAGTAATAATTGGCGTGCGGTACTAATTATGCCAGCTAGTAGCGGCCCCTCGACTTGTCGATTGAGAGACTTCCTCCTCCCGATGGGGAATAACGGGTTCTTTTATATCAAATATTTCAATCAGATCTTCCCACGTCTCAAAGTCGAGGCTGAAGACGGTCTGATGCTTTTGCATTTTCTTGGCTTGCGCTTCGGACGGTGCCGCGGGTGTTGACGCTTCTATGATGAAAAATTAGCAATTGAGATGAGTTGGTACAAGGAACATCGGCAAGAGAAAATTGACTTACGTAGCGTAGGGAGGTCATTGCTGTCCATTGATATGCCGAGACTGCCGTCGCGAACCAAGAAACTGACGTAGAACAGATTTTCGACCGTCTGTCCAAATGACCTTGGGTTTATGCAGAATTGAAATAATGGAACACCACCATCATCCGCAATATTGTGCTTCCTCATCACTCTCTTAGTCACATCTTCCGAAACATCATCACCCATTTGGGACAGCTCGTTGTTAACAAGTTCCTCGCCCTCTGTTTGAGTTTTGACAAGGAGCTCTCTGATATCGGTACACATAGCAGTCAGATTCGATGTCTCCTGTTTGTCTAGATCTGTTTCCTGTAACTCATTCGGGCGTTTAGCTTGCGAAGGATCCATCCGCTCTTGCCTTGCCCGTCTTTGGGTTTGTTGCCGAAATCGTTTTTGCACCGACAGCGGACCAAGTAGGAACCCAGAAAGAGCAGGCCGTAGGTTATTGGGAAAGCAGGCTTTCCGACCAAGCCAGTCCCAGTTGAGCGCATCTCCCTCTTCGTCGCTGTCTTCATCGGCGGGATCGTTGCCTGTAACACGACGGCGCCGTCTTTGGGTGCTGGAATAAGACGGCTCTTCCCCTCTAGGCCCTTGCCGCATGTACGAAATACATTTTGACACAAACTCATCCACGTCGATACCCGTTTCGCTATCGCCCAAGACCGCCCGCGCGGTGCGTTTATATGATAGATCGCAAGCAGACACAAGAAGTCGAGAATCTATTGTTGCATCTGACGTTTGTTTGACTGACTTGAAATACTCGTTTGCTTTTTCCAAGGTTGTCCGTATACCGTCGGAGCCGGGCTGTAGGTATTCCGCGCGAGAATCTAAACGAGATATGATCAGTATAATCTCCTCAGCTATTTGAAATATAAACGTGTCGCACCATTTAAATTTGTTACAAGATCTCTCAAACCCTTCCGGACAGCCCTGCATTCCTCTGGGTCTTGATTGGGGTCGTATAAATCGGTATCGCGCACTTCATGTTGGGTCCGACGTCTCTGTGTGGCTTGGCTTTGATGACCGGACAACCCTCTTTCTGACAATTTCCGCCGTTTATTCGAAGCGTCTGCCATCGCTTGAGGTGTATCTGCAGACTGAGTAGCCGGATGACCGGTCTTTCGTTTGTCTGACCGACTACCGGAGATCCTATTTTCTTTGTCCGAAGAGAAAGAAGGAGAGGGTGTCGTTTCATCGGAAGATCCCGCATTAGGAAACGCGGGACTTCGGCTTCGACTAGGGGTGGCCATGGAAGGCATATTTCCTCCCGCAATAGCGCAAGAGACTTTCACAATATTCGCAGGCTGAGGAGTTTCAATGCAACAAGAAATGCGACGCAGGCGCGTATCACTGGTGAGGGGTCGCGTTTCAATAAGCGCGACAGGCGATCTGAACGGGTACCAGCTACGCAGGCGTTCAGCTAGAAGCAGATAGAATCTTGTGGTTCATCTCCCTTGGTTAATGGTTAAGAATGGATAGTATCCGGAGATGACGAGCAAAGACCTACCTAGCCCCTGTCTCCTCCCATGATCCATGCGCGTATGTTGCCCGGATTTGAATTACGCGCTGGCCAGTGCTTGATTAGCTAATACTGCCAAGACCTATATCACATGAGATACCGGTCAAAGTTCGGACTAGCTGGATCTGGTTAGCCACATTTCATTGGGTTTACATAATCGCCCCAGTCTCCTTTCTCTCGCTCACCAAAATCCATTTCCGCGATTCAACCACTGCAAACCATACTATTCAAATTTCCAGAGTCTCTGCCAGATCTAGAATCTCAATTGAACGAGAGCGAATATTTTGGGGGATTCAAAGACTCAAAATCAGGTTTCACTCATCTCCTGGGAGACTAGCAAAAGGCACCGTCCCCACGAACTTCCCCCGGCTTCAGGGCCTCAGCCCTCAGGCACTCTGGCTCTAATCAAGCATCTGCTAGCATGATCAGTATCCACTCTCCACAGAACCATAGACCGAGCAGGAATCAACCTGTGATATATGGGGTGCTTGACACTTGTTGATGATTTCATATTCACATGAATAATAAGGATTTTCGGAACCCCAGCCAGCTTTTTGAGCTCATAGCCATTGCGCTACATGTGATGTTTCTTTTTTTTTTTTTAAACGATGTACAATATGGCAGAGCCCTGAAAGGTTTGGCCCGGCGTGACAAGGGGCTTTTTTCGATTCCCTATGACAAGGCCCGAAATTGTCTTTTTTAAACGCAGAAATTGGATAACTTCGTCTTACTGGCGCAATATCGCCCATGCCTGTCAATATGGCTAGTGGCCCGTTTGGGTTGTCCGAGCTGGCAGCAATAATAGCTGGTTTTCAATCTCGCGATGTGCTACAGGGATCAGCCACAAATGATTGGCAAGCTACTGCGTCCATGCGTCATCATGGAATTCGTCATTATCCCGCATAAAACAACTTTTCATCGAAAAATATGAAAGGAGGAACAAGAAAGTTTACTTTCGGCTGCTGCTGTGGGTAACTTATTCCTGCTTCTGCCCCTACTATTTGCTGTGTGCCTACTCTTGACAACATTATTTCGTCACACGGCCCAACGAGTTTAGTTGTGAATTGTACGCTGCGTAGGTCTGATGGATTTTTTTGAAAGGCATATAACTTTGCATTATGCCCCTTCTTTCCCTTATCTCTCCCTTATCAAGGAATTTTCCTTAATATTGTACTTTGGCAACACAACCTGCGCTCGTGCACCAGTCACTACGAGAAAACCGACCTATTCAGAATATACCTAGCCTATAATTGGAAGCAAAGGGACATTTGCGCAATTGCCAAAGCAGCAACATCAGCTAACCAAAGTGAAGATACGAAAATGCCTGTTGTTTCTCGTCTGGTTTCAATTATCCTCCGCATAGGAGAGATTGGCTTCGCTGCTGTAAGTGATCTTGGACATATAAGAACCCCTTTCATTGAACCTGTTGAATTAACGTACTGTATAGGTTGTGGCCGGTATTATCGGTAATGATCTAGCTGTCTTCGATGATCCTGGTGAATTTCCAGAAGCCCGATGGATCTATACAATAGTGATAGCTGCCATATCAATCCTGCTTGGGATTTTGTGGCTCGTGCCCTTCGCTGAAACCTTCGCCTTATGGCCAGGTATGCAGCCCTCATCCATGCGCTATTTTTTCTCATTTCGATCGCGAACTAACCACTGACAACAGGGGACCTCCTTACATCTTTTGCCTGGTTTGCCTCTTTCGGCATCCTTGTCGACGCGCTTAACAAGGTCAATTGTGGAAAAGTTTTCAATTGGGGAGAGATTACCGATGACGGCCTATGTCCTCGGTGGAAGGCTGCTGAGGCATTCGCCTTCCTCTCCGCAATTTTCTGGCTTGTTTCTGCGATCACGGTACGGATTCCTCCATCCTTCCGCTTTGCTTGTCTTTGCTTCCCATACTCTTCAACCTACTTCGCAATGAGGTACTAACATAAGATCACGATTAGGGCGTATGGTTTACTTACCGCCATCCGGACCGTCAGCGCGGCGTCGCTAAGAACGGAGCTGGAGCGTAAGCATTGTTTGATTTACTCCTTTTCAGTTCTTCATGGAAAGATGCACTACAACCTTTTCAACTTCCGATTTTCTTCTTGGAAAAAACACTTGCGCATAAATATTTTACGACAATACTGAACATGTGCCCGTTCGATAACAGCCGCCGTCGTTACTGGGGTCGTCGCCACGCAGTATAAA
Source organism: Helicocarpus griseus UAMH5409 (assembly GCA_002573585.1). Taxonomy (NCBI): domain Eukaryota; kingdom Fungi; phylum Ascomycota; class Eurotiomycetes; order Onygenales; family Ajellomycetaceae; genus Helicocarpus; species Helicocarpus griseus. Next base: position 25,339 of record PDNB01000151.1, on the reverse strand, counting down.
TAGCTGCAATTGCCCCCCTCGTTTATCCCCTGGCGCAAAACATGTACACCACCCAAAACACCGTCGATATTCAAGACGAAACAATCATTATACAAGGCAACCACGCCAGGTTTGACGCACAAAGCTGCGGACATCCCGATATTTGCTTCTCGATCTTCTCTCAACAAGTTCTTGTTCCTTTCCCATGAGTCTTATTACCCCTTTACTTGGACGAGTCACGTTTATACCCTCTTCTCCAATCTTTGCACTATGTATATCCGATCATTAATGTCATAGCATATCTGTATCCCTGGCGAATTTATCCACCCCCGTTTAAATAATACATAGTTCATGACTGGACCGATTCAAATGGTTATTAGCATGTCAGCCCGCTGTCCTGTTGCTTCATTGTCTTGTGCACAAATTCTGTATCATAGGCACGCTTCCTTCTATATACCCGTAAACATGTGCTATGGATGGATTTTTTTGGTATATGTTTATTATCCTTACGGGAAACTAGGTGTCAACAAAAAGTTTTCACACTTATGTCTCTGAAAAACATCGGCAACCTTCAAGCTTCACTGTGAACTCAATATCTCCCCAGAAATTTAGTAATTGAGGCCAGTTACATGTATAAATAATGACATCAAACCATTATACAAAGAATTTTTACTAAAGTCTCTGCTGCGTCTGTCCCCCTTTCCAAACCCGTGCTCACCACTGCAGTGAAAGTAGCAATAGAGATGAACATCTTTTCTATATTTTCTTTGAAAATGCAGTATAATCCGATCTTTTTCACTAGATTCAAAACCAAGTTAGTAATGCGAGCAAATAGTGGCTAGGAGGTCTGTTCCAGGGGGGTGTAAACTAGAGTAGATCTACGCTTACTTCATTTCGAGTTTGTATCATTTATTGAGATATCTGGTTCTGACAATGGAATAGCCCTAACCTTGAAAGCTTTGTGTCTAAGGGCCGTTCCGAAAAATAGCGTTCATGTACGGTCCGTCCCGTCAAAGTTCCACTGGCATTGAAAAGGATAGTAGTCGCTGTCACTAATCTTATCACGTTCAAGAACATGACAGGGAGCCATACTCGTTTTCGAATGACGGGCATTAAGCCTAGTGTTGTGACAAAGGTGGGGGAAGGGGGGAGCCGAAGCCGCCCCGCGTGGCAGGTAATTGCAAAAAGTTTTGTTCAAGCCGATACAAAACTAGAAACGACTATGTACGGTGCTGGCTATCCCTGGGCACTAGGGAAAACTCATGGCCCGCCCCCGGAAGCCTGAAGCCTAGCATCTTGCTTGTATCGACGGGCGGCTCAGTGCCTGCCCGGCTCGACTCCACACTCATACTCAACCGTAGGTCAGAGACCTGCTTGTCATATAAACCTATTGCAGTGGGCGATAGCATGACGTCTCCGGGCTCAAAGGGCATGTCTAGATGCCGAGAAATGGAGTTGACCATTGTCGGGAGTGTCTGTCCGACTTTGGACATTAGAAGCGGGAGGAAGCGGGTTCTCCCGCCCCGTAGCTTGATTATGAGGGAGAAGAAGTGGATGAGATAGTCCTTGGGTCCGAGTTCGAAGCCGGTGGATTTTGTCTCGGTTGAGGGGATGCACGATATCACGTCGGTGAGGGTGCAGGCTACCTCGAATATTTTTTCGACCTAAGTTTCAACGTTAGACCTGGTCAATTTGAGCGATGTGGGAGAAGTGAGAGCAATACCAATCCGATACCGTGAACTTCCATGCTCTGCTGTGGCAATTTCCACGTCGCAAATGCAAGATCACGCGCGATTTGGAGAGGGTATCGAAACGTCATACACTCGTGCACCGAGTTGCTTGAAAGGAAACCTAGCGTCGTTGATAATTGCCAGATTATGGTGCGTAGCCATTGCTGCGTAATGCGCAGGTTCGCTAACTGGTCGTCGTATATATCCAGAGAGGGGGGGACCGCCTCCTGGATGTGAGCCTCCAGGTTTACTAAGGAGCCTGCAGAGCAAACCGAGTGCGTCCTATTCCAAAGACTCAAAAAAGTTTCGTCAAAAGGCCGAAACAAATTTGCGAGATATCCGAACCCGGACACAGCGAGGCCTTCGTTTGCTTGGCCATCTGCCGCAGGGCTTTCAGGTGTAATCTGAAGGGTTATCGGTCGTCTCCTTCGGATTGCGTGGGCACTGTAATATCCATCAGCTAGGAATCTATGGGGTATTGGGAAATATCTTCGTCGCACCGTTCTGATATAAGAAGTATCCAGAAAAGACGGTTAGGTATCAGCGAGTTTGCTGGGTCCGCCATATCGCTATCCAGCTCTACCGGCCCAGACATGTACAGCGTTGTCGCTTCGCGCAGGAAGAACCACCCTTGCCTCTGGTGATTAAGCCCAACATGGCAGCAGTATAAGAAGAATGTAATGACGATGATTCGACAGGAAGGTCTAGCAAGGATGTCCAGATATTTTCGAGCTTCCAGAGCCTCGTCCAGTAGTCGCTGGCCATATGCCAAATCTGCTGTGAGTGAATCCTCGCCGACGTTATATGATGGCGCTCTGACAACACCGGTCTGAATGATGACAAAAGCACAAACGCACGCTATCAGACAATAGGCTTCGGTAGATTCATGCATGCGCAGAACGTCTTGCCGCAGCTGTTCTCGGTGGAGAATAGGGATAGTGGTTTGTAAATGCGTTATGAAGCAGTCAATACATGCGTTGACGAGTTCCAGTGGTAAAAGCCCCGGTGATGGCATAAACACGGGAGGACGAGATGACAGCTCGGAAGGCCTATTGGGGTCAAACTGCGTTGCTTCTGCTACTCCTCCTATCCCCGCGCTGGGAGAGGTTTCTGTAGAGCTCAAAAGCTGAGCCTGTGCTTGAGCGGCTCTTAACTCCGAAATGACTTTGGCCTTTTCGCCCTGTCGTCCTTTCTTCTGCGGCATGATCAAAAAAGTGCATGCAAGAGATGCCTTTCTGCAGTGTAAACAAGGCCGGGTTCCATCACATCGCACTTTTCTGCGTCTACACGCATCGCAGGCTTGTTTGGCATGGGGCCGCATATTTTGGAAGGTATCCTTCGTAAAACCGGAATGAGTAGTATCGAGCGCCCTATATTCTGCTACGGTCTCGAAAGAAGCTGCAGGCTTCTCCAGCTCATAAGATTAAAGAAGGGCACTGTGGGGTGGAAGAATCGAAGGCTGGGGAAAACGTTCTAAACCCGATGAATCCCCATATTTACAAAAGACGGCGTCAATTAGCTCTTGTTAGAGGCAGACTAATTACGCCTGGCGGCCCTGTCAGCCCGTGACAGCATGCACTTTCGAATTTGATTACTTTTTGTTTCAAGTTATTATTACATTATTAGGAACACTGTACTCCGTATTGTCCAGAGGACCCGATTCATATAACTACCCCAAGCCAGAGAATACGGCCACTCCATTATTACTCTTGCCAAAATACTCCCCATTTGAAATCACATCCCCTCCGCCTATTGTTTCTCACGAACATCAATTCTCTCTTCCCTGAAGTCTCCAGATTGAAATCCGTGGCCGTAAGGATCAACCTTTGTTTCCTTGAACTTGCGAGCTGGGACTTTCTGTTCGAATAGTAGGTCAAGCTCTCCATACGTACGGCCCTTTGGTTCAGGGAGACGGAAGTAAACCCAAATAGTGCAGACGAGACAAGTTCCAGCCCAGAAATATGCAGCTCGTGCACCCCAGTCCCAGTCGTTCGAGCCGAGTTGATAATTGGTAAGGACGTTGATAACGATATTGCTGATGTTATACAACGCTCTTGCCAGGACGATGGTTTTGGCTTTTAGACGTGTCGAGGAGATTTCTGAGACGAGCGAGTAGGTAACAGGACCAACAGTAAAGTCGTACGAAAACGTAAAGACGATAAGCATAGCGCCAATCGCCCATTTTGCGGCGTTGTTCGATGGCGGAGCAAATGAGAGACTTCCAGTGATGATAAGAAGGATAAAAAGCGAGGATATACCGCTGAAGAATATCGTCCGTCGTCCGACTTTGGCCATGATAAACCAGGATCCTATAGTTCCTAGTAGACCAAGTCCATACTGGCCCAGAGACATGTCAAACGAATGTATGGTTGGAAGCCCAGCCTGCTTGAGAAAATATGCAAAATATCCCATCAAGTTCGTTCCACAAAGCGTTTGCGACAGCCAGACGCCGCAGACTATTTCTGTCCGACGCAAATCGATCCCGGTAAAGCAATCCCAATAACTTGTCCCAGCTGACATCGACTTTTCAAGTTCGTTGGTGTGTTCAATCATCGCGATGGTTTCGTCAGGGTTAAATGTAGGGTCGTTCCGAGAAGTTAGGCGCTTCAATGCTTTCCGTGCCCCCGCGCTATCACCCTGGCGTACATGCCACCACGGAGAATCTGGAGCAAACAAGCAGCCCGCAAGTATCGGGACAGGCCACGCCCATTGTACGCCAAAGGGTATTTTGTATGCCCACTGGTCGGGCCTCATAACCGAAGCCCGGTTAACCCCAGCAGCACAGAATTGGCCAATAACCCAGCACATATTAACGAATGTCGTAAGGTATGGACGAAGGACGACAGGGCACACTTCCGATGCGTATGCGGTGGTGAGGGTCTGGAATATGCCCCACGGAATACCACAGAACACTTCCCCAATAACCAATGTTTGGACGTTCGGTGCGAAAAAAAGGATGAAGATGAAAGCGATCATTGCGATAAGAGAACCGATCATAGTCTTCCGGTACCCGTAGCGTTCAGAGACCACACCGTTAATAAGTAAACCGATAACTTCCCCCGCTCTTGCACCGTTAGACAATGCCGACTGCCACGCTGCTGTCAATGTCCATTCTCCATCGGGTCCCAGCGTTCCATACTTTTTGTTGAATTCTGGAGAAGCGTAGAGAGAGCCAAGCAAGGCCAGGTCGTATCCTTCCATGATGAGGGCAGACGAAAGCAGAACTGACCAGCCCACTGCCTTTGGATAGAGCTTGATGGCTTGCAATAACGTCATAGAGCGCTCTTGGTCTGCGGCGCGTTTCGCATCCAAATTCATCGCCAGTTTGCTGCCACTCGGCCCAGCAGCGGCTGGTTCCGAAATGGGCCTTGCGTGGCCATTGTCGCTCCGAGAAGCTTTTTCTTCATCCATTGTCAAAGAAAAAATCAAGACAGCGCCCAACAAGTCATATATGAGAATGTCGCAAAGGTAAAGGAGGGAATCAGCTCCCCGAAGCAATGCGCAGAATCGGCATTGATATGGGTGCCGAACGTAGTTGGATGTCCGAGTTATTTATGTGCGATGAGAGCAATAGCAGCATTTTCAGCAGCTTCTGCCCACCGTTATTGCTGACATCCCGTGTGCCTCCCATGGCAAGGAAATTCAGCAATGTTGCCGGCACTGGTGTCGGGATAACAGCGGGAAATGCAAAATCTGGGGTTACGGGGGCAGCTTGGCGGGCAGTCCAAGGGCAGACTTGAAGCCACAGACACCAATCACCGCTGGCGAACAACGGGGCCTTGTGGATAGCTGCAGGAGATGAACAAGCTGAAGTGCAACCCAAACACGCTAAAGCTGTCGGCGGTGAGAGGGAAGCTGTTCGGCGCTGAGTCGGAGGACGTTGGCGGTTTTAGTGGATAGACCCATGTTTTTATATAACAAGAACATTGTTACATCCCGCCGAGGCAAACAATCCCACATCAGACCGCGATCACAGGGAACACTGGGCCCAGAGCCGTCAGATAGCTCCAGTGCCAATAATTTCTAAAGAGCTTTATCATGGTGTACCACTCCGCAATCAAGTCAAAACTGTGGACCAGGCTCTGTATCCCGTATAGCACTACTACAATACTACGACATGTCTGCTGACACTCCGCGGGTCCGACTCCGTTGGCCTCAATTCACCTATATATAGCCTATCGGTCCTTGTAACGCCAATCTGTGCGGTCTCTATCTGGCGGCATTATTGTCTATAAGGCGACGGGAAATAAGATTACCCCAAAAGGTTTCCTCCCTCCCGTCAATACAGCCACGATGTCTCCTCACGCAATTGTGAAGAATTCTACGAACCAGTGGTGGAAAAATGCTACCGTCTACCAAGTAAGGGCATTGTCGTTTCTCGAAAAGTACTAGTAAAAACCGCCTAACACAGTTACCAGGTATATCCTGCTAGTTTCAAGGACTCAAACGGAGACGGCTGGGGAGATATCCCCGGGCTCATCTCCAAGGTCGATTATCTGAAAGACCTCGGTGTCGATGTTGTCTGGCTCTCGCCCATGTTTGAGAGCCCGCAGTGTGATATGGGGTATGACATCTCAGACTACGAGGAGGTCTATGCGCCATATGGAACGGTCAAGGATGTCGAGGACCTAGTTGCAGCATGTCATGAACGCGGAATGAAGCTCATCCTTGACCTGGTGGCCAATCATACTTCCGACCAACATGCGTGGTTCAAGGAATCTCGATCCTCGAAAGACAATCCGAAGAGGGATTGGTACTTTTGGCGTCCAGCAAGATACGATGAGAACGGTAATAGATTACCACCGACGAATTATAGAAGTTATTTTGCAGGAGGTACCTGTAAGTTTGGAGTAAACGTTACTGTTAATCACAGAGAAATAGCAGAATTACTGAGATGAGCCAATGCACCGAATAGGGACATGGGACGAAACCACCCAAGAGTATTACCTGCATCTATACGCAAAGGAACAACCAGACCTCAATTGGGATAACCCAGAAACCCGGCAGGCAATCTACAAAAGTGCCATGCGATTCTGGCTGGACAAAGGCATCGACGGCTTCCGCGTCGACACAGTGAACAAATACAGCAAACACGTTGATTTTCCTGACGCCCCCATCACTGATCTGAAGAACTACATCCAACCGGCCCGTCACTTATTCTGCAACGGCCCGCGCATTCACGAGTTCTTACGGGAGATGCACGATGAAGTGCTGAGCCACTACGACGTCATGACAGTTGGCGAGCTATCCAACACACCAGACCCCCAACACGTCCTGAGATATGTCAGCGCAGCGGCAAAGCAGCTGGATATGGTCTTCCAGTTTGACATGATCCATCTCGGCATGGGTCATGGCCTGGAAGACAAGTACGACTTTACCCCCTGGGCGCTTACACGACTAAAACAGATCGTGAAAAAATGGCAACAATTCATCGACGGCACAGACGGCTGGACAACCGTTTTTTGTGAGAACCACGACAACGGCCGTGCCGTCTCGCGGTACGGCTCCGATGCGCCCCAGCACCGCGAGACATCCGCCAAGATGCTCGCGGTCATGCAGACCACGCTGACGGGGACGCTGTTTCTCTACCAGGGACAGGAGATTGGGATGATCAACGCGCCCAAGAACTGGCCTATTGATGAATACAAGGACATTGAGGGCCTGAACTACTACAAAGAAGCGGACCGGCAGTCCAACGAAGGAGTGGACCCTACGCGCCGCGCAAGGATTATGAGGGGTTTGCAGATACTCGCTCGCGACCACTCGCGTCTGCCCATGCAATGGGACGACTCTGAGTATGCCGGCTTCGGCACTGCTGCGCCTTGGATGCGCGTGCATGACCTGTACAAGGAGATTAATGTTGCGCGTCAGACAGGGGATCCGAATAGTGTTCTCTCGTTTTACAAGCGAGCGCTGCAGTTGCGAAAGGAGTATGCTGAGCTGTTTATCCATGGGTCCTTTAAGCTGTATGATGGGGAGAATGAGAATACATTTGTCTTTGAGAAGGTTGGCAAGGGTCCGGGTGGAAACGGGGAGGAGCGGGCTCTGGTGGCGCTTAATTTTTCGAAGGATGTGCAGCCCTTCTCGATGGTGGAGAGGGCGCGGGATATGAAGCTACTGTTGAGCACGCATGCCGAGTCCGTATCGGAGAGTTTGCTGCCGTTTGAGGGGAGGGTTTATGTGACAGAGAGATCAGGCCTAGTGAATTAGGATTCACGATGGTCATGATTGTTACGACAGTGTATGGGCCGGCTTATTGATGTCTTTGTCATTTTTGGGAATATATATCATTATAGAGAACGGCACCGATAGAATTAAACTATCTCGTTTTCTTATAGAGATCTTTTTTGCAATCTCCGTCGAAGTAGCTCAGTTAATTCCCTAAAAGCAAAGCCTCTTTTGAGTTACATTCCAACAGCTGCAAAGCTCGAAACTCCGGATAATGTTGGCCCCTATCCCGCCATTTACCCCCTATTTGAAGTAGAATATCCCATCCCATCGTCCGCTCCCATCCCGCCTTTTCCCCGCCTTTCCCCTCCGTCTTTTACCCCGGATTACCGAAGCATCCAGTTAGGGACCCTTCTGTCCTTTCCTCGGTCCTTTCCAACTAGTTACGTGTTTCTCCCGGGCCGAACGACATAACTCCGGCATAACAAATTCACATTTCCAAATCGTTCCTGGTACAATCCGCCCGAGTCCATCCCGGATCAACAGTCTCAACCACATCGTGCGGGATGGAATAATAAATTGAAGCAGGTCGTAGAATGGTTTCCGTTTCGGAGGCAAGTCGGAGTGATCTTCCTTAAGATGTCGGGGTGGAGAAGATTTGGGGAGCAGTGGCAAGTGGCTATCTTAAAAGCGGGCTTTTGGAGCAACTACCCCTCGCACGCTCGCTGAACGTAGCTAATGGCTGTAGCTGCTTGGATGGAAACTTGGGAAGAGGAGCTTGCAGAACTGATAGGCGTTTATTAGAGCTATTGCGGGCAACACGGCGGTGCCACCTCAAGCCGCCGTGATGATCATGTGGGGTAAGCGGAAGCGTTAGGGACGGCGAGAGCGAAAAAAGTGGTGGAGGGTATAAAAAAGACCAGCGCCGCACAACTCAATCAATTGCTCAGAACGGTCCTTGAGCTTTATCCAAGACTACCAAAGGTGTTTTCTGTTAGATTGCAGAATTGTTGGTCAGGAGACGAACAGCATCCTACCTCAATGATAGCAGCAGCCGTCATAGCGAGAATTCCCACGTGGGATGCCTGTGCTATAACCCTGATTAGTGAAACCCGTAGTAGCCAGTGTGGATTAGAAAATTGGCCTTGGGGCCTGGATGCTGCAATACTATAGAGACCTAGTGAAAGCACACGCTACCACTCTCTTGACGGCCATCTAGGAGGACGTAGAACTCGCCATGAAGGCAATGGCAATGATATCAAAGTAGAGTACTCCGAATTTGGAAAGACAATTTGATTCGAATCCCAAGCCAAGCATCATCTCACGGATCGAGACCGAGTCGGCTGTCATACAAGATCCCCTGAACCGAAAGAGCGCCACACCTAGGGGTATGATGGGCGCAAAATAACGACAAACACGGCTTAAACCTTTGCAAGTGCAACGATACGCAAAAATAGAGCCTGAAGGATAGAAGGTGATGAAAACAAGTGGGTTTGCAGGATATTTAACACATCAACTGAAATGCATTATGAGCTTTGCATCTATTTTCAAAGATGTAATACCGAGGGTAGCAAACTGACAGGAACGAAAAGCAACGTTGCAGAAAGCACATCTTGCCTATAAATACACCATGATGCAGTCCGGCCATTTCCGCGGAGGATAAAGATAAAAATAGGATTCAACCATTGAAGATACTGTGGTATGTGCCACCAAAAGACCTAGTGGAAATTGAAATTCACAAAAAGCCGAAAAGAAAACTGAACCGGAGAAAATGCGCAAGGGGTCTATGAATGTGGTGAACGACCCAGACAGAGCATATACATACATGAAAATTGGTATTCAGTAAGCAGGGACATCTTAGGCATAACGGATCGTACGGTATGCATGAAGAGAAACTAGGGGGAAAAAAAAAGAGGAAAAGAATTGAAAAAGAGGCGGCGAAAAAAAACCCAAAGGAGATATATAGCTGGTGTATAGCGTGCCGACGTATAAAATCCCGACCCGTAAATAGCAGCAGTGAATGGGCTCACAAAAGTCAAAAGTGCTGCCCAAGATCATAAGGGGTATTAAAAGGGTACGATGAAAAACATTTCCCGGAAAGAAATGGGTATCCGAAAGGGAAAATTGAAAGACATTGAAAGATCATAAGAGGAGCTCTTAAAATTTCAATTTCTTCTTCGCCTTCAATCTGTAGTTTTTGCACTTGACGTCCTCGATGCGGGATTTGCCGCCGTCTTCGATGATCATTGCGGAAAGTTTTCCGCCCTTGACGCAGTTCGTATCTAGTCCTTTGGTGTATTTCTTGATGGACGGGGACGGGTGCCCATCATGGCCGTAGATCACGGTTGTTGCGCTCGAATACCGGGCGCTTTCTCCTGGTGGCGCGGTTTGGCGGGCTATAGATAACATGCTTTGATGCTTATTGAAGAGCTGGAAGAGGAGATTGTTAGTTATTTTTTACGAAGTAGAGTAGGCGACAATAGAACCAGTAGCAGATGAGCCAAGCGAATACGTCAAAAAGATGAGCGGAGCCATACCTTTGTCCAAGAAACGCCCTTAGACGATGCGCTGGGTACGTGGCTTAGAAGATCAACGGACCGCATACTCATGACAGCGGCAGGGTCCTGGTTCTCAAGCTCAACACCCGGCACCAGGCCCCCGTGCACGACTACCACCTCCCCCATGCCTTTGATTGAGCCAACCTTCAGAATAACAGGACATGCATCTAGCCATGCCGCTTGCTCACCACTCAATTCATCTGCAAGAATGCGTTCCTTGTAGTCGGCTTCCACGTCGTCATCTGCTTGGTCTGGTTCGCTATCGACAGAGCGTCCCTTTGACCGCGCCGCAGCTGCAGCCTTCAGCTCACGGCGAGTAAGGAGGACACGGTCCTCGTTGTTTCCACGAACGCAGGAAGCGTGATAGTTGCGGGCAACATCCACGACGTTTGTGCTCTTGGGTCCCTTGGAAATCAGGTCGCCTGTGAAAACTAAGTGGTCGCCGTTCTGAGGGTCGAAGGAAACTTTCTGTAGAAGACTTTCCACTGGACGTAGAAAAAGTTTAGATTAGAACTCTGTTCTCGTACTTGCTGAAATTGGGTTGTTGATCTGCAGAAATATAGCTTACACTCTTCAAGACAACCGTGGACATCTCCAACAAATATGAGGCGTCTACGATTCGGGTCGTCCGGGGCCAATTCTTTGTCTCCGGGTAGCAGGGCCGGGTCCAACGATCTGATATAAACCAGGTCTTTGAATTTTGGCAAGGCATTCGAGCCAAACCAGCCCCCAATCCGCTCCCTGCTCTTCAAATCTAGCGATCTCGACAGCTCGCTACTTTCCCTAAGCCGGGGCGAAAGGAACCCAATCCAGCTGCCCAGACATATCCACAGCAGGAAGAAGTAGACGATGAGATAACGGCGGAACCGCGGGGCAGTAACGAGGGCATAGACGACCTGCAATCTGGCACGCCAGCTGTTTGCCTTCATGGTTGAACCAGGCTTGCTGTACTTTGGCTCCGAGGCCATCCAGCCGTTCTTCACATAGTCGACGAGCGGGCGCGTGGGCCGGGGATAGGAAGACGAAACCGGCCCGTCCAGGTTCCGCGAGCCAAGGTTCCCGCCGCTCTTTAGGGCTTCGCGCCAAGGAGACTGGGATCTCGGCGGGGTTACAGCGAAGGACTTCTCCTCATCTGCCATGGTGGCCTGGTCGAGTTCATTATTATTGATCAGGTCAGAGCCGGAATGAATAGGGACAGGTTTGGCCTTGAGCCTGGCGGAGAGCGCATGGTTTTGCGGATGGCGATGTGGACGGAACGATGCCATTTATGAAACATTGCCCAGTTGCGGACTTGGGAGGCGTTTTCCTGTGCTCAATACGGTTACTTTGCCTAGCCCTCGGCGCTCGTCTGTCAGCGAATAACCGGCGAGCAAATCTTCTGGTCCGGGGAGGATAATGATATGAATTATGCGGGGAATGTGTTTCGAGAGCAAGAGTGAAATATTGATTATTGAAAGAGCAGAAAAGCATCACGGCCGCCCTCCTCCAGAAAAGGCCTGTCAGACGCTATTAATATCGGTGCGATCTGCTACGTCTCCAAAGCGAACATCAGCCCCTCCTCGTCTCGCACTGCCTTCCTTTGCGAAAGAATAATAATAATGCATCCTCCCGGGATCCATCAAGCCAAGTTGCATATGGGGTAGTCAAGGCCCGGGTCCAAGATAGTGACAGCCCTGCTGGGCTTGACCATTCACAGAGCTCTTTACAGTTCAGCCTCGTACGCTAGACGGGTACATTCCTGACGGAAAAGCCTATATTCAGCGGATTGTCAATAATGTCCAGCGAAATTTAGCTAGGCTGGGCTTCTGGAATCCACCGATCTTCGGCTATATTACCATGTCCGAGTGGTTCCCAGCATCCCCATCCTATTTCTCAACTGCTTTAACTGAATCCGACTTAACGCAGTAGAGATTTGTGGGGACCCTCTTGACAGCTCGTATTGTCGCGTGTCAAAAGATGCTCACGAAGAATGAATAGAGTGCAGGGCAGGGAGAGCAATAAGCAGTAATCTTTATCATATCCTGTCCGGATGCCGTAGAAACCTGGAAACAAACCAGTTGTCTTTGGCTTCAACCATGTACAGGAACATGGAGAACAAAATCTCTGGGAAGAGTATAGGGGACCTATCTCTCCGTGGCGATGTAACCTCGCATCTCCTTGGGCCAAGGCTGGAATGTCAAGATATCATTCCTCGCATTGATCTTTTAATATTACAATAATGAAACATGGCGTTTACTTTCTTTTAGATTTGCTAACATTTTCCCGCCCGCTCCCGCCTTTCTATATTTTAAAGTTATCTTCTATTAGCGCTTACTAGGGGTCAAAAAAACCTCAAGAGTATGTTTGGGAGTGAATTCCGTCACTTTGCTCGTTGCTCGTTGCTTGTTGCTCGTTGCTCCCGATCCCTACCAACTGCTGAGAAATTGTGGAATGTCTTATCATACACTTAACTCTATCTGCGAGTTATATAGACAGTCGGCTCAGGGCTGGTATAGGATACAATCTGACGAGAGATCCGCAGAAAACATCAAACTCGATCTCATAGTTTTATAACCCGCCCTATGGTGATTGAAAATCAAGAATCCCGGCACAGAATCGTTCGCTTCATACCATGTGCATCTAGCAAATTGGAAACCGTCTCTGATTTGCAATCCTTACTATATACACCGTAACCTATCTGTATTTCTCATAATATTCTTGTTCACGTATCCGCTCCTCCACCTTCCAAATCACCTTCTCATCATACAACTCCTCAATAGGCTTGCCGCCCTTCAAAACTTCTCGCTCATGTCTTAGCGCCTCCTCCTTGGTCATGCAAACCAACTCTTTAAGATACAGTCGTACTCCCTTCTGTCCTTCTTTTTCCCAAACGGGATCTGGCCCAAATCCATGTTCGGGCCGCTTCCATCGTACTAGCATTAGGCGAGTACCCAGGCCGGTAACAACACTCTTACCTCTCCACACTTCCTCAACAAGGTAGGCAATATCGTCCTTGCTGACGGGTGTACGTAGTCCAACTGGATCCTTGCCAGCCTCGGATTTTGCTAGACGTTCTTCCATCCCCTGTAGGGCTCCCAAAATGCTGTCATACATCTTCTCTCGGCCTTTTGCCCCAGCGTTGTACTCGTTCGGATACCCAGATATTTCGCAGATGACATGGTTAGCCAGGGTATATCCAAAAACAGCTGGCATGGTGCCGATGACGGGTAGTATTCGCACACGGAAATCCGGAAGGACACCCAACTCCCCAACCTCTCCCTTGGCAAACTCTTCCTCGTTAAGTGGGAGTAACGAAGCCTTCCCAGGCCCGGGCTTTTCGGTAGAGAAAACCACTGGGATGCCCGAGTTGACCCCGAGGGCCTTCAGTCGACGGCGTGTGCTCCGGGAAAGCGGATCTTCAGTGCTCACGGAGATATCACCGATGGCGATGCGAGTAGGGTCAGACTTGCATCCTGCACCCATGGACGAAATGACTGGTATATTATGGGAATGGCAGTAGTAAAGGAGAGAGACTTTGGAAGTAATGTTATCAATGCAGTCCAGGACATAGTCTGGCTTTCTCGTTTCTTTGTCTCCTTCCATACTCCAAGGACTCAAAAGAGAGTCCGCCGCGGCTTCGCTGTATAGTTCATCCCGACAGTCAAACCGCACCCAAGGTACTATTTGTTCCAATCTTTTCTTGATACAATGGACTTTTGGTGTGCCAACGTCAGAAAGCGTTGCAACAGCATGTCGATTCAGCGATGAAAGCGTGACCTGGTCAAAGTCCACCAGCCGAATCCGTGGCACTCCGGAGCGTGCTAGGGCCGCAGCAGCATGGGAGCCGACACCGCCGCATCCCACGACTACCACAAAAGAGGAACGCAGTTTTGCCAGTCCTTCGTCGGTAAGGAAGACTCGATTGCGCGCAAGTTGTTCTAGGATTAAATCTATAACGTCAAAAATATTATTAGCATATGATCATTGATTTCCCCAAGCCCAAGGCATGAGAATAACACACCATCATCGTAGTCCCCTTGCTGAGCCCTACGAGCAAGAGCAGCGCTTCGTTCGTCTTCTTTACTGAGCTTCGGGGGAGTTGCTAGGCCGAATTCCGTAAGCTTCACTTAGACCGGTCAGTCAGGTACTGCGAACCGACATAGTATACATTGAGATATAAACTCCAAAAAGAGCCCAAAGTCAAAGGTCCAATTGGGAATCACACCTTCTGTGCCGGATGCTGCTCGTCAATATCTGGAATTGACGCCTTCAGCCTCTGTATCGCCTCGTTTCTCTTCACAGACTGGTACCCGAGAATGGCACCAGCAACTGCTGCCCCCGAAAGGACGGCAGCCCCCGCCAACTGCACATACGGTGAGTTTGTTTGCCGTTGAATCCACGCAGACATTGCCTCTAATTTTGGTGGGGTTGTCTTTTGTCTTTGTTTTGAGTATTTTTGTTCGTCCGCGTCCGAGGAGTAGTTTCCGTAATCGTAACCTGATGCTGACTGAAATCGGTGAGATCGATCAGCCATCGCTAGGGATGACTTGAGACACTTGCATCTTAGAATATAAATTGAAGAAAGTTATAATAAATTGTCTTTGCTGTTCAAGAAGTAACTAGGTAGTCACGCTGCTATATCCTGTGAGAAGGTTGAATCTGTTGAAGGGCAAGAGAGTAATGGTTTATACTTGGATGCCAAGCCAGACATGTGACATCATTGTTTTGATTCAACACCTCTCTTCTTTCATTCTCAATCAAACCTCTTCTCACTGCACATCAGCATGCCTACTAATCTGTCTACTAATCTGTCTATTAGCATGTCTGCTAATCTTTCTATCAGTATGTCTGCTAACTGCTCTACTGTGCCTATCAGTGTGTCTATCAGTGTGTATATATCAGCAGGCCTATACCAGCATGCCTATCAGTGTGTCTATGATGACGCGTATTACAAGACCTATCAATGTGTCTATCAGTGTCTATGAGCACTCACTGTGTCTATCATGAGACCTACTATGAGACTTATTATGAGACCTATTCTGAAGCCTACAAGTGCCCACCAGCATGCCTATCATGAGGCCTGTGATGAGGCCTACCGCATGCCTACAAGTGTGCCTATTATGAGACCTATTACGAGGCCTACCACATGCCTACAAGGCCTAATTCTGGTGGGTTTGCATGTCAATGTGGTGGCCGAGAATTACAATACACCGAGAGATTTTAGCGACTGTCTGTCGGTAGAATAGAAACTCCCGTTACACATGAAGTTGTCGTCGCCACAGCATGTCATAAGACTTGGAAGGGCGGGCGCAACGTGGAAGTTATGAGAAGAATGGGAAATGACCCAATTGCCTGATCAACTCCTTGGGGTTTTTACCAATCTTTAGTTCCCTTCCAACCCAGCTTCCAAATGGCCTCCTCCAATAGCTTTCCGGCTCATTGTTCGCTCATTGACCCTGGCAAGGATGATAGAGCTTTTGGCCTTGATGATCAAGGTAAATCCCAGTTTCGCGAAACCCTTCAACACTGTTTGCAACGTTGGTTGACACCTCAACTCAAGCAGCTGTTGGAATAAATGGAGTTGATGTGTACAATGAAACCCGCACAAAGACAAACCATGTCTCGGATGACGGTCCAGTTGTCAGCCAACGAGCTGCGAGTTCCGAGCCTATTGCAATCGTGGGCATGGCCATGAGGCTTCCAGGGAAGATAAGGACATCTGAAGATTTCTGGGATCTACTTGCGAACAAAAAAAGTGGCCGTGTCCCCGTCCCGGAAAATAGGTACAATTCAGAGGGATTTTACCATCCTTCGGGTCGTCCTGGCTCGGTTGGCACATGCTACGGCCATTTTTTGCAAGAGGACGTGAGTCATTTTGACAATGAGTTCTTCTCGATTCCACCGAAGGAGGCAGGCATCATGGACCCACAACAACGAATGTTGTTGGAAGTGGTCTGGGAATGCATGGAGAACGCAGGGCAGGTAAGCTGGCAAGGCACTGACATCGGATGTTATGTTGGCACATTTGGAGAAAGTTGGCTTGATATTACCTCTAGAGATCTCCAACGTCCCTGGGATGGTCAAGTAAACTCAACAATGGACTTTGCTCTTGCCAACCGAGTGTCTTACCAGTATGATCTAAAGGGACCAAGGTGAATACCCCTGCCCAGGTATCTATTTGAAAGCACAAATGGCTGACTTCGCAGCCTGACAATTCAAACAGCTTGTTCGTCGGGGTTAGTAGCTCTCCACGCCGCCTGTCAGGCAATTTCCAGCGGCAGTTGCTCCTCGGCTATCGTGGCAGGAAGCAATTTAATAATCACGCCGTCTATGATGATGGCGATGACTGCAGAGGGAGTCATATCCTCGACGGGTACTTCAAAAACATTCGATGCCGCAGCAGACGGTTATGGCCGTGGTGAGGCGATTACTGCAATCCTACTTAAGCAGGCCGATAGAGCGAAGGCAGACAATGACCCCATTAGAGCAATTGTTAGAGCCACGGCGACAAACTTTGATGGTAAAACTGCCGATATGAAGACACCAAACCCCCAGAGCCACGAGCAGTTGATCCGTCAAACTTATGATATCGCTGGGATTCACGACTTTTCCAAGACTGCCTTTGTCGAGTGCCACGGCACGGGCACTGCAGTTGGAGATCCTCTGGAAGCAAGCGCTATTGCCAAGGTGTTTGGGGAAAAAGGCGTAATGATCACGTCGGTAAGACTTGTCATATTTTGTAGGCGCAACTATCCATGGCTTACTAGATACTAGGTAAAACCAAATCTTGGTCACTCTGAGGGTGCATCCGGTGTTACCAGTGTCATCAAAGCTGTCCTGTCTCTTGAAAATGGGCAAATACCGCCAAATATCCACTTCTCCACGCCTAATCCTCGAAGTATGGTTATGTTTCGCTTGCAATGAGACACAAACTAATTTGAAAAATAGTCCCGTTTGAGGAAGCCCATCTCCGTGTGCCTGTGGAGCTTACGAGATGGCCCGCAGACCGCAGTAAGAGGGTCAGCATTAACGGCTTTGGGATTGGGGGCGTCAATGCGCATGTATGCTGACTATTACATCCACGACCTGTATATAGGTATATATAGCTTACATCATTAGGCTATCATCGAATCGAGCAACTCCGGCAGCGTACAAAGCGAAGAATCAAGGCGTCCCACGAACGAACTACAACTGATTGTACTCTCCGGAAAAAGCCGAAGCGCCTTGAGAGAGAGAGTCTTGCAATTTGAATGCTACTTGGCCCAGAGCTCTAAAGAAAGAAGAGACGTCGCTTACACCATGTGTCAACGCAGAGAGCATCTGAGATACCGAGCATTCGCTGTCGCGAAGGGACAAGAATCCATCTCATTTTCCAGTATCGAAGAAAGCTTTCCATCGGCCCCCAGTCTTGCCTTTGTCTTTACAGGGCAGGGGGCTCAGTGGACTGGAATGGCAAGCGACCTTCTCCTTTTCTCCGAGTGCTTCCGCAACAGCATCGACAAACTCGACAGGGCTTTACAATCTCTGCCAGATCCTCCTGAGTGGAAGATAGCAGGTATGTAGCTTTCGCCTAACTTGGGTGTCATGACCCCGGCTGTTGCTCCTAATCAAGGAGTAGAGGGATGGGCTGACTGGATTCATTAGACCAATTTTCCGATACCAGGGAGAGACACCAGATCGATAGGCCTGGGCTTTCCCAGCCCCTCTGCACGGCTTTACAGATCGGACTTGTCGATGTACTTGCGAAATGGAACGTTCATCCCGCTGCTGTTCTAGGCCACTCTAGTGGTGAAATTGCTGCAGCCTATGCAGCTGGTGCTTTGACAGCAGAGTCTGCAATAATAGTTGCCTATTACCGCGGCCAAATTGCAGAGCAAGCCGGCTCTAGTTCCGCAAAAGGTGGCATGGCCGCAATCGGGCTAGGTCGTGAAGAGCTACTCCCTTACCTGATCGACGGAGCCACGGTGGCGTGCGAAAATAGTCCGAGCAGCATGACCATCTCCGGCGACAGCGATACGTTGAAGAAGATTATCGAGAAAATTCAGACAGATAAAAAGGATGTCTTCTGCCGCCATCTCCGTGTGGACGTGGCATATCACTCGCGTCAGTAACAAATCTACTCACTATACACATCCCTTGTAGATTCCATACTAACAAGGACACCTGCAGCGCACATGCAGGCTTTGGGCCCAGCGTACGAGACTCTCCTGGCCAATTGCGTGCAGAGCAATGGGTGCAAAATACAATTCTATTCAACCGTTACAGGAAAGGTGATGCCCGCTCACAGCGTGATGGGGGCTTCCTACTGGCGCGCGAACTTGGAAAACCCCGTGCTTTTCTTTCGCGCTGTCAGGACGTTGTTAGATGCACAAGGCGCAAAAGTTATCGTCGAGGTTGGGCCACACTCGGCTTTAGCTGGTCCGCTTCGGGAGATTTTTGCAGCTGAAAATGCGGAGTTACGCTATGTTCCTACAGTCGTTCGCGGCAAAAGCCCAATGAACTCCTTAGCGAAGACTGCCGGGAATCTCCATGGCCTTGGTGTCCTGATCGACCTCGCAGCGGTTAACGGAGATGATGGTAAGAGAAATGTCGTCACAGATATCCCGCGGTACCCTTGGCAGCATGGGACTAGCTTCTGGGATGAGAGTCGAATTGTCAGAGAGTGGAGGTTGCGACAACACGCTAATCACGAAATACTTGGAAGCCGTACCTTTGAGTCTACTGCCCTAGAACCGACATGGAGAAATGTCCTTCGATTGAATGACGTGCCCTGGTTACGGGACCACCAAGTCGGCAATGATATCGTGTTTCCCTGCAGCGCATATGTGGCTATGGCAGGGGAAGCCGTTCGGCAAATTTCAGGTCTTAGCAATTACACGCTGCGGAACGTTTTTATCAGAAATGCCCTGCTTCTCACGGATGCCGAACCAATTGAGGTATTTACAAGCTTCAAACCGGGACGGCTGACTGATGAGCTGGATTCCGCATGGTGGTCATTCACCATTACCTCGTGGAATGGCGATTCTTGGATGCAGCACTGCGCTGGAGAGGTTAAAGGAGTGGCAGGTGATCATCGCTCTACCGAGCGAATTCAGAATCTTGCGCGGCATGTGTCATCCCCAACATGGTATCGGAGCGTGCGTAATATCGGATTGCGCTATGGGCCCAGCTTCCAATGTCTGAAAAATATATCTGCCGACCCTGCTCACCCTGTGGCTACAGCTACTGCCTACGAGGAGAAAGACCCCTACAAGAGCCCATATACACTCCATCCTACTACCATCGACCAGTGCATCGTCCTCTCCGCAGCGGCGTTGTGCAGCGGCCTTATTCGCAAGCTAGGGGACGCCTTAATACCCCAGTCCATTGGCGAGATCTACATCGGCCAAGGAGGGTCCCACATCTCTGCGAAAGGCACTGCAGTCAAAGCTGAAAGCGGCACTGTGATGGGGCATGCAACTGCACTTTCAGACGATATCGTTTGTATGGAGCTTCGAAATGTGCTCTTGAAACGTGTGAACGTCACCGACGATTTGAAAGAGCATGATAGCTTGGCTGGCGCACATATGACGTGGACCCCGCTGATAGATCTTACCCCATGCGAACAATTGATGCGGCCAAATTCGCATCGTGACAGCAAGATTCTGGTTGAAAAATTGACCGCCCTGTGCATTCTTGAGAGCACCAGCCAGATTGGGACGCAATGTGCCTCATCTGAACACCTTCGGTACTATCAATCGTGGCTGCGTCTCCAGGTCGCATGTTTCGAAAAAGGGGAGTATACAATCCTGCCTGAGTTACGCTCGTTGTTATCCGCAACATCGTCAACACGAAGATCCCTGATTGACGAAACTGCGGGAAAATTAAAGGACGGGCAATTTGCCCCCTACGCGCAAGCAATATTATCCATCTACAACAACATGGACGATATTCTTCAGGGAAGGGTTCACGGACTCGACCTTCTGGCCGGAGAAGATTGCTTGACGAACATCTATCGCGCCGTTGGGAGTACAATGGAACTCGGAGATTTCTTTACCTGCTATGGCAAATCACGGCCGAAGATGCGGATTCTCGAAATAGGTGCAGGAACTGGCGGAATGACCGAAACCGCACTCCAAGCTCTGACCTTACCCGACGGGCTCCGCTTGTTTTCGACCTACACCTTTACGGATATTTCTCCCGGATTTTTTCAAGCGGCAAGGGAAAGGTTTTCTGGGTACGAGGGCATCGACTATCAGGTTCTTGATATCAGCCGCGATCCGATTGAGCAAGGCTTTGACGCAGAGCAGTACGATCTGGTAATCGCTGCAAATGTAAGAAGGTTCCCCTATATTGTCCCCCTTCAGACCTCGCTGTTCACCTGTTCAAAGCTCGCCTGCTAATGGGTAACTTGCAAATTCTTTACAGGTTTTACACGCAACTGTTTCACTTTTTGAGACTCTTAGGAATGTAAGGAAGCTTCTTGCGCCGGGTGGCCGCCTGTTTCTCCAGGAGGTCTGTGGAGGTATGTTTGTTCATTCTCCTCCATTTTACGCCTATGAACTAACAATAGTGCCAAGATTTGGTTGCACACTCATACATTATGGTATGTCTCTTTTCATGACAGAACCTGTTTCGAAATTATTAACTTCGCATTTCGGGAAAAGGGTTCTCTCCCTGGTTGGTGGCTAGGTGTCGACGACCAACGTACTACCAGACCCTACGTACCACCTGAAAGATGGGACGAGGAGCTTCGAGGCACCGGATTTCTGGGGGTACAGTCTGTCGTCTACGATGATCACAAGCCGTTCCAACAAATGGCTCATATCGTATCGATGCGCGAAGAAACGTGTCCGGAGAAGACCGTTACCTTGCTCCATGATGGTCCTATTGGCAATATCGAGAAATCCGTTCAACAGTCATTCATTCAGCGTGGTTATATCGTCTCCTGGTGCAACCTAGGCCAGCCATTGCCTGGTAACCAAAGTGTCGTATCCTTACTGGACCTTAACGGGCCTTTCCTCCACGATATCTCCAAGAATGACTGGCAAAAATTCCAGGATTTGCTGTCGGGAATGAACTCCCGGGGTATGCTTTGGGTGACGAGGGAATGCCAACTACAAAGCGTGGACCCGCGGTATGGCATGGTCCTTGGTCTTGCCAGGACTATCCGGGCGGAGTCGTCTTTTGATTTTGCTACCCTGGAAATCGATGATTTGGGCCAGACGGCTGCCAAAGCCGTATCCGATGTTTATGAACACTTCGATAGATTCAGGCAATTGCCAGGTGTGGATGTCGACTTCGAGTATATCCTGACCGATAGCACGATCCAGGTGCCGAGATACCTGCCATGTTCCCTAGCTTCGGAGCTAGAAACGACACCAGCGCCTAGCAGCTCCAAAGTGCTCATGGTTGAAAAGCCCGGCCTGCTTGACACTCTGCGATGGATAGCTCAGGAAGCAGCAAGTCCCACAAATGATTTTGTTGAAGTCGCTCCGCATTTCTTGGGGTTGAATTTCAGGGTACGTTACTAACCATCCGTCATCGGGAGTTCGTGCATATGAATAACCAATCTAGGATCTTCTTGTTGCTCTGGGAATTATGGACGGTTCCCCAACAAGCATGGGTATAGAGGCTTCAGGGACAGTGATGAAGGTAGGACCTAATGTCCAGAATCTGGCCACAGGAGACACTGTGATGCTACTTTCCGCTGGTGGATGTTTCGCATCTCCAATTGTTGTTTCGGAGAAAATGTGTATGAAGATCACAGATGACCTCCCCTTGGAAGAAGCTGCCACCATGCCGTGTGTCTTCAGCACAGTAATCCACTCGTTGTTGAACGTGGCACGAATCGAGAAGGGACAGGTGCGTAACGATGCATACCCGGTTTTCTTTATCCATGACTGAATGTTCTCCTAGTCCGTTTTGATACACTCCGCTGCCGGAGGAGTGGGGCAAGCAGCTATACAGATCTCTCAGCACATTGGTGCAATAGTACGTCTTATACTCGTCGTCTACCAGCCGGCCCAACAATTGCTGATCTTATCAGATTTACGCGACAGTAGGTGACGACGAAAAGGCCAAGTACCTGACGGAGACATATAATATTCCGCGGGATCAGATCTTCAATTCCAGAGACTCAAGCTTCTTTCCAGGCATTATGCACGCAACCAAGGGAGAAGGAGTTGACGTTGTGCTTAATTCACTTAGCGGGGAACTACTCCACGCATCCTGGCAGTGCGTCGCCCGATACGGAACTATGATTGAAATCGGCAAGCGCGACATTATGGGGAAGGGAAAACTGAGCATGAACGAGTTCCTTCACAATCGAGCATTTGTTGGGGTCGATATGGCGCAAATTGCCAGAGAGAAGCCGGACTTAGTCAATCGGTAAGTGTGCCGTGGGCCCAAGGGCGGGGATCAAGAGACAGAAGGGTGTCTGGGCTAATTTATTTGGGGTATAGTCTTCTTCGCCAATGTGTTTCTTTCTACCAACAACGGGCCATCCGGGGGATAAAGCCAATACACATGTTTGAAGCGAAACACCCCGACGAGGCATTTCGCCTTATGCAGAGAGGCAAGCACATTGGGAAGGTTGCGATCAGAATGCCGGAAAATACCGAGGATCTGAAATTAGCTCCGTCGCGGTCCATGCTTGAACCACTCGGCGAGGGAGCTTATCTGATAGTTGGAGGACTTGGAGGGATTGGGCGTCCAATCGCCAACTGGCTCGTTGAGAATGGCGCACGCCATCTAGTCTTCCTCTCACGGTCTGCCGGACGCTCTCAGGAAGACAAAGCATTCTTCGATGAACTTCGGGCACAGTGTGCTGAGGTTACGGCGATCGCTGGAGATGTTAGCAAGCTGTGTGACGTCCAAAAAATTGCCAAATTGAGTCCTAAGCCTATTGCAGGCATTATACACTTGGCAATGGTATTACAGGTACGGCTGCCAATGAATGTCGTATTTTCACGGGCCGAAAGGCTAACCTTGCAACGATAGGACCGCCCAACCATTGGTATGGACTATCAGGCCTGGCGAGCTGCAGTCGACCCCAAAGTTAACGGCACATGGAATTTGCATACTATCTTTAGAGATGCGGATTTGAGGTTTTTCGTTTTGATGAGCTCCATTGGCGGAGTCCGCGGCTATCCTGGCCAGGCAAACTATGCGGCTTCTAGCTCATTCCTCAACGCTTTTGTTCACTACCGTCACACATTGGGGCTTCCCGCGTCTGTCATCAATCTAGGGGTCATGGACGAAGTGGGTTTTGTCGCCCGAACACCGCTCGTGCTAGAGCGGTTCCGCCAGCAAGGAACGCATATTTTGACCATACAGGATCTCCTCGATACCATGCACATTGCTGTTGTCAACCAGCGACCAAACAAATGCAATGGGTCAAATATTCTCGGACTCACTCATTTAAATGTTGGCTTGGTCACCAAGGACACAGGTAGTGCTCCTCAATTGCGGCAGGATCTCCGCCTAACCCTCATCCGCGACACTCGGCAACGATCAGCAAGCAATGCCGACTCCTCTGGTGCACCACTGAAAGAGTTTCTTTCTTGTGTAGCTTCCGATAGCTCTGTCTTAGCGGATCCTGCTAGCTTGGAGGTACTTACCAAGGAAGTTTGTCGCATGTTCTGCTCTTTACTCTCTATATCAGAAGAGGAGATTGACCCCAGCAGGGCCGTCTCTGACCTCGGAGTTGACTCACTGGTGAAGATTGAAATTCGGAAATGGTGGCGCCGCCATCTCGGCTTGGATATCAGTATTTTTGAAATCAGCAACATGCCATCGGTAACGCATCTGGTCGATTTTGCGATTCGGTCTTTACGAGAAAAGTTTTCGTATTACAGTGAATATCGGGAGTGACCGCAGAATTTTGATGAGCTCCATTGGCGGAATCCGCGGCTACCCTGGCCAGGCAAACTATGCGGCTTGGTAAGTACCTCGGAGCTAGCTGGATCCGCTAATACAGTATTCAGGGTATGTTAAAGGATACATGGGAAGGTATGAGTCTCTATAAAGTTAACTGGAGAGATCAATGGTTCTGGGAAGAAAATGCCGGAGAAGAACAGTATAGGTCATGGGAGCGAAGCGACAATATTAGTGGCAGCGACTTTCGGGTATTTGAGATTGATTGAGATTTTTGGTCATTTATTTTGTTTCTCTTGGTTCCTGCTGCAGGTGATGAAGCATGATCTGGATGAAGTTTCAATTTTATTAGGGGTCAAATACATTGTCAAGAAACATCACAGCTTCTTTCCGGTTTTACTCCCGAATTTGCAATTATCAGCCAGGTTATCAGAGTGTGGCCAAGTGTGGGTTGTTTGGATACTCATGATGAAATGTCATGTCTCATTCTGCTTATCTTGAATTTTCGTCGCCAGTGTACTCACCTGCTGTTACGGCAGGCTTCCAGACAGATAAGAAATACTATTCAGGTCCTAATGAATGAGAATACTAAGCTAAGGAAGAAAAGAAAGAGATACAAACGCGTAGCGGACTTGACACGAAACAACATAACCCTATCCACCAAGTGGAAGCCTCCCATACCCCCCTAACCCCCTAACCAGCGAATGCTCGGATGCTCTGCAACTCTTCAATTTTCAACCACCATATCATGGCCAACGAGGATGCTATACAGGCGGCGATTGATGAATTGAATTCTCAATTGATCCCTAATTACACCCAAACTGCTAAAAATATGGGATCAATTGAATTATCCTTTCGCGGCGGTTTCAAGGCCTTCAGAGCTCCAGAACTGATGCTGCCTCTTCAACCTTCTGAAAACTCTCTGATCCTGAAGAAAAACAACTTCTTCATCATATTAATTGATTAACCGAGCGCGGATTTCCTCCTACATCAAAGATTCTTGAAAATCTTGTTGTTGAGATTACAAAATCATCTGTGAGAGTCAATTGGGTATCTCAATTCTGCAAA